>JARHVA010001555.1:797500-832500 GCA_037957365.1 Torreya grandis | reverse complement strand
TCTCAACTACTTTCTCAATCAAAACATCCTCCATGTCACTATTGTCCTTCAATATCCTTGCCTTTTCAAGATTCATAGCCGCAACATTAAGACATTCAATATTTTCCCTATCCTCTTTTCTATCATATCCTATATAAAGTAGACTTGATTTGGCAACTATCTACTTAAATAAGCCATTATAATCCCATCCTTGCTCCTTAATGATTTTTCGTAGTGCATTGTTCTATTTATTCAATAGAACGAACTTCTCCTTGAATTGAGTGGCATATTGTAATCTTTTTCATGCATTTTTTAGATGCACATTCATGACCTCAGTTTCTTTTTTCAAGTTCTCATATTTTGCCTACATTTTAAAATGTAATGTATTTAGATGTGAACAAAAATAAGAATGACATGAAATTTGATTAAAATGAATATACATTACCAAAGATTTTTCCTTCTCTATATTTGAGATCATTACAAGGTTGATGTATTTCACCCATTTATTAAAATATGCCTAGGTTTTTGCATTTAAATTCTCTAACTTGTTAAGCATGATAGTCAACACATTATCATTGTAAGTATTAGCAATAGTAATTAACCTAGATTTAGCTTTGAAAAATAAAGCATCAATCTTTATGGGTTTTTGTTGCACCAATGCAAATAAATTTTCTCACTCTAAGTGGTTGTGATAATAGTCATTTATTTTTTTATCAGGGCCTTCGCTCGAATCTCCCACACATGCAAATTTTTCAGTTCATCAATTACTCCTTAAAGCTAGCAGTAATATTATCTGGTACCAAATTATTCAATGGAAAAAATGTAAAGGCATCATCAAAATTTACAACATTCTCTATTGGGGTGGGACTATTAGGTGAAGTGATTGAAGGTTCCTACTAAGTAGTCACATGAACATGTGTTGCTTCTCCTTAGATAAAATCATATGGATTGAAAGTAGTTTCAACATCAACAACACTATCAAACCCCAAATATTTGTCATCAAGATCAATTTCTAGCAAAGAAGTCAATCCCTATGCCCTTGATAAACCTCCAATAGAGAAAGAGGGGAATTGGGAACATGATATTTGCAATATTGATATTCATTATGATGGTGTTAATGGAAGAGCTTTCCCTATTTCATGAAATGTGTTTAGGGGCAAAGGTGATGGCATAATCTTCCTCATAGATAGAAGATGGTCTATAAATTGTAATTTATTTTAGAAAATAAATAAATTTAAAAAATAAAGTTATATGCAAAATTGAAATTAAAATTTTAGTACTTGTATTTGGAGATAGTATATCCTCCAATGTATGCGGTGTATTATGAGTGACAATGACAAGGGTGTTGAGTTTGTACATTACACAAACTTTTAGTCTAAAAAATAATAAGCAAAATATAAAAATTAAAAATAAATATGAAATGTAAAATACCTTCCACAAAGGGTTGAGAAGGGATAGTAGATGTTACTATTTGTTACAGTGGTGGTTGTTCCACCATCTGAATTACTCTCGAGTCAACTGCAACAATAAAATAAATAACTAAAATAATGCATTTGAGTTTGGAAAATTAAAATCTCATTTTAAATTTTTAAATAGAAAACCTACACATGGAGAGGACACTGAAGAAGCTCTTGGATGTTTCACAAGTTGATAAGATTGTATGGATGATTCTTCATACTCTAAATCTGTAGATTTTTCAATTGTAGTTGCATGTTGTCCTTTTGAGGTAGATTGTTTTTCTGAGGCATGCATTCTTGCCTATCAGTTGTAATAAACAAAGATCAAATAGTTATTAATATTTACCTTGGTAACCATTTAAAAAATAAACAAATATTAAACCCTAGAATCTAGATCAACAAATTAATAAATTAACTAACCTCCTGCTCATCCAAAAATAAAGAGTTGTCATCATTTTTGGATCCAACACAGTTGGATCTTGGGTTTTTTGGAGGTCAAAGAAGGCCTCATAGTACAATGCCAAAATAAAATTAGAACAAGAAATAGTGGAACTGGGATTGGTAGCATCACAATTTAATTCAAGCCTTACTCTGGAGGAAATAAAAGAGCACCAGTCAAATTTATATTGGAAAATAGTACAAATAATGTAAAACAGTGCCCAACATGGAATATTTGTGGCTCTTCCTTGTAATACTATTCTATCTTGGAAAAATTGAACCATTGATTTTAAAAAAAGGTGGCTAATGTCTTTGACTTGGATGACCCTTTTCTGACTATCTAAAATGAAAGACAAAAAGAGGATTTTAGTCTTTAGATTGCAAAAGTTGAAAATTGAATTTTGAATATAAAAACAAATTTATAAGTACATACCAATTTTTTTGATGTGAAAATCAAAATTTTTGGCCAATTTTTTTTTGTCTTCATCTGATAGTAGTGATTTTGAACTCACAAGTTTTACATTATGAAATACTAGACCTATGAGATTATGAATTTGTTATGGTGAAGTACTAAATGAAATCATTTTGCACTCAACTTACAAGGTGAAGATCTTCTTGTTTGGTTCATATGAATACATGAGAATTTTTAAAAACAAAATGTTGAGGTCATATTTTGGTATGTAGAGTAGGTCATTGAATCTAGATTTGTAAACCCAATCATTATATGTATCTGGTTGTTATATGAGCTTCAAAATGTTTGGGCATAGTAGGTTTTTAAAAACAAATTTTCTTTCCATGGTTGTAAAATGATTTTTTTCAAAAGGGGGATGAGAAACTAGTTATGAAAAATGTTAGAAATGAGGGAAATGGTGAGTATTTATAGAGCATGGGAGGTGACCAAGCAATCAGATAGTAGACTAGATGCACATGTCACCTGCTAGTGTGCAAGTTGATTGAACCATTTGGCCCCACCATTTGGTGGAACCATTCGAACAAGTCAAATAGCTCAGCCATTTGGCCTAGCTATTTCAGCTTAACCACTCAACTCAACCATTTATCTAAACCATTCAGCTCAACCATTTGGTCTAGCCATTTAGTCTAACCATTTGGCTCAATTATTCGATCTAGCCATTTGGCCCAGCTATTTAGCTTGATCATTTGATTCAGCTATTTGATTTAACAGCTCCTTTTTGACCATTTACCTACAACATTCATCTCAGACATCTAGTTTACTATTATAGTTTAGCTATTCAATTCAACCATTTAGTTTGACCATTTGGTTTAACCATTCACCATCACTCTTAGAGGATTCAACATGCTTGCAAATAAAAATTTCCTAGATTTGTCAGATATTTCCAATAGGTTTTCCATTAGGGCCTCTTAAAATGAATTCTAATTTAAGCATATATTTGAATGTGAAATACTAAGATTAATTATTTTGATTGTATAAGGGCATATGTTAAATATAGAAAATACTAAAAAGATCATGATATTTAGTTTTTATAGTTTACTATATGATTATGAATGTATTTTAGAAGTGAAAATTAGGGATAGGTGGGTCTATGGTTCGTTCAGTTTTGGAACTGATATGTTGTTTGTGCTGGGTCAATTTTATAAGATCGAGTCAATATTGTTGTTTAATATTGAATTAATGGTTAGTATTGACCTATGTAAAATTATAACATAATACATAGATAATCACTGATACTATATTTACCTGATTTTATTTGTGATTTCATATTTTTATTTGTACATAGATCCAAAAATCAACCTCCTTTATCTTGAAACCCTAGATGTTCTTTTAAGGGATAGAAATTTATGAAAGTAAGGAAAGTATAATGGGTTGAGCTGGCCCTAATATATCCCACCAAATTATTAATTTTTGCCTACATATATAACACTCCAAGGAGGTAAATAAATCCATTTGTAGTTATCCCACTTAGTGTGATTATGCAATCACATTCCTTAACTATATGTATGCATCTAATGATTAACTTTTATACTTCATAATGATATCTTTGAATTGACTTTTGAATGATTAAGACTTGGATTGTGATTGGTCCTAATGATAGGTATATAAATTGGGAAGAAGAGGATATATTTTCTTAGTGTGCAATAGTGTATAGATTATATCAAATAAGTTCCTAATCCCTTTTGAATGAGATATTTATTTATTTATATATTAATCCAATTAAATAATTCATCACACCACCAACACACTAGGATAATGGGATGACCCTAAAGATGAGTTAAATTTTAGAAAATAGCCATTGTTGGGAGCATGTTAGTTCTAATTGACACAGGTAGTTATCGACTAGTGATAACGACCATGACTAGTAGAAGTGACCCATGTATAAGTGAAAAGAATTAAGAGTTTAAAAATGTCTGTGTAGGATATTTAACATGTTTGAAATATATATTGAGGTTATTATAGGTGTATAATAGTAAAACATAATGGTTGACTCATGAGATAGTATGAAATTATGAGAGGATGTTGAATTAGGGCCTTGTTTGTGTGCTCAAGGCATGCATTGTAAATGTGTATCAAGCTTGTCATTGCCAAGTAATGAAGACCAAATTTTGGTATATACACATCCTTGATTGAACTAATTGAATTATTAGTTTAATAAATAATTAAATGGGTCCACTTAAGCCCTAAATCACATTTTATAATACCAATTAGGTGCACATGTCTCAAATTGGCCCAAATTATACCCTTAAACAAATCAGACCATGGGCAGTGATAATAAGGTTCAAACTAAAAAATTAATGGGTTGAATTTCATCATTTATGGGATTAATTTTTACAAATCCTCCAATATAATTTTTAAAGGGTAAATTTCACTTCAAATTTTATAAATGGAATTCATTTTTTATCCCTAAAGGAGTCAAAAAATTGTTGGAAAAACTTTGTCACTTTATTTTTCTTGATTTTATGACTCTCCCAATGGGAAACAACAAAAATTTAGGAAAAAATGGATGAACCACCATTTGGATGGTGATTTAAATTTAAATTTGAGAGGGTTATCTCCATCATATGAATATAGGTTTTTTGTTTTTAAATTGTAAAGCACAAAAAATAAAAAAGTTAGGAAATGGTGAAAGCTAAAAATTGGAGAATAAAGGAAGAGGATGAACATGAAGGTGAGAAACCCAAAATAGAATAAAATCATAGAACCACCATAATAACTCAAATTTAAATTAAATGGTTGGAAATAAATTCTTCCTTTCACATAAAAACAAAATTAGGAATAATAAATGTATTGGGAACAAAATGCTTTTTTAGAAGTACAAATTTTCCTCAAAACTTAGATTGGGTATACTTGTTACAAATCCCATACACCATGAATTACAAAAAACCAAGAAAAGTGTAGATTTTTAATGGTTTTAAAAAATATGAATTCCATAAATAAAAAGCATCATAACCCACAAATACAAACAATGATCTCACAAGCTTGTTTGTATTCTATTGCTCAAATATGGAAAACCACATAGCAAAAACAAAGTTGTAACCAACCCTTTCCCAAGAGATTTAAATAAATATTAACCCAAATTAAATGATCCAAATTTTATCTTTTGTACAAAATTTCCACCCACAAAGGAAATTGGAAAGCCATCCATTCTAGTAACCAAACCTAGAGTTAATTTACCTCTAATTAAAGTTTGCCCACATTTGATTTTTACGATATTAAATGCAAATTTGATTTCAAATTTAAAATACAATATTACTTCTAAAAATAAGTAATTTACTCATTGAATAAAAATACACATTCATCATTTGACACTCTTCCATGACATTATTTTTTGTGCTTCACCTTGGCACTCTTTATCACATTATTTTATGACTTGAAATAAATAAATAAAGAATGAATAATTTGAGAAAGTTGTTTAATTTACAAATTATCCCTCCCCTATAAATTCATATTTATTTCCATGCAAATTAATCCATGGTGTTGCATTATCCATTGGGTTGTGGAGTCATGTGGAGAATCATAAAAAGTAGAAAGAGAAAAAATTAATGAAAAATAACTCAATCATGTAGTGAAATTTAGATGGAAAATTTTTACTACCATAACTAACATATTTGTTTTCAATAAGATGAAGGAAGAAAACTTACGGCATTTGCATATAGTGCTAGATAAGTTACGAGATGAAAATTTTCTCACGAATTTAAAGAGATGCAGTTGTATGCTTAAGGAATTATTATACTTGGGATTTGTGATTTCTCAAGAAGGTTCTAAGATAGATCTAGAGAAAGTGTGAGCTATATTGGATTGGTTATCACTATATAATACATTTTAGGGGCATGTTTCTCATAGATAGATGAGTTTTAAAGGAAGTTCATTATAAATTTTAATGAGATGTGTGCAATGATTAAAAAGATAATGTAGAAAGATAAAAAGGATTTTGTCTAAATAGTGTAAGTATAAATTTTGAGACAGGGTCTAGAATCGTGTTAGCTATGATAATAAAAACACCCATAATACATGAATAAATAAATATTTTAAATATTAAAAAAAAGATAACACAAATTCATCTAAGTAGCTATGTTTCTTGTTTTCATTAATAGTAACTCTCATCCATAATATCCATCACCCACTAGCCCTCTATGTTCTTATATAGATAACAAATGAGGCTAATGTTATGGTTAGGGGTTTGGTGAGTATTTAAAAATATAATAAGACAAAAATATTATTATCAAAAGTCTATCAAGTATTTAATTAATTGATAATATTCTTTAATAATAGATTATGGATAAGTATGCACTAACTAATAACTACTGATAAATTATAAATAAATATTACAAGTGCATCTTAAATCCATTTAATAATCTATGAATAATTGAATACACTAAAATTATCCCTTAAGATGTACTTTGATGAAGGGAAAGATGGAGGAAAAATTGAACTATTCCCCTTGCAACACGTTACATCACTTTCAAAAGCTACATGAGATGAACAAATCAGACCTCAAGAAAATATTTTTTGAAGATGTCTACAACATGATCATCTATTCAACAAAACTTAAGAACAATGACCTTATTGTGTATCAATTTCCAAATATATGCATGTGGATATCAATGTGATTTTTTTAGTACTCCACTGGGTTACGATAAATTTCTATAGACCCATGATTATCATAGTAAAGTGGTGTGGGTTGGGTCTATGTAAATCTAAATTTTAAAAGCAAGCATCAAATATAAATTGATTGATGATCAATAATGACATATCTACTATATTCACATTACATAGTTTATAATTAAATAATAGTATACTTATTAGAAGACTAAGTCATAAGACCTACCCCAAGATGATAGATGTATCCTATACCTGACTGGTGATTTTATAGATCTCCTACCCAATCATTGTCTATGTGGCTAACAACTTTTGTGTTCTCATCATAAGTGTAACCATAATTTCTTAATTTTCCTCTAATTTTACTCAATCCCATAGTTATTAGTGTATGTAACAAATTAATATATATCTACAACTTATCTTACTTAGTAAATCCAATATTGTATAAGGTAATAAACTAACATATATTGCAATAATATTTATACTGGGATAATGACTAAATTAGATATGCTAAACCTAATTAGAGGAACACTTATCACATGACACTAAAGGAGAGGGTTCAAAATCCTCTAGGTAAATAACACTATGTAATAACCCTAGATAAGTTTAAATACATGATATAAACTAATTTAGTCCTCACCAAATCTTGTGACACAAATGGGGATGGTTTAACACAAAAAAATAATTAAGGGATCATTATAGGCAAAGAAGGTCCTAGATTACGTAATGTGGAAGATGGAAAGCAAAGAAGACCCTATAGCTATACTAAGTTTAAGTTTAGAGGTAATCTAAACAATGATTTATACAATAAAAAACTACTACTTTGTGAATTATCTATCTATCAAATGAAATAGAAAAAGTTAGGAGTACTTACCTTTGGGTAAACTTGTAGAGTCTCAATACCTCCCTTGGCTAATTGTATTTTATAATAGGTTTTGTGGCTTTGTAAAGATCACACTATAAAAATTAGATCTAAGATAAAATACTCATACTTTTCATCCAAAACTTCTCACAATATAATATATTTTCCCTTTAAGGTAAACCCTAAGAAATGGCTCCTTTAAATGTAGATCTAATAGAATTATGAGCTATAATAATGTAAAAATGAATGTTCCTCTCTCTATTGGATTGAAATGAGCCTTATATTTATAGATATGGATAAGTCATAACCCTTAAGGAATTTCAACCAATGAGGTTAGATAACACAACCCAATTTTAAGAAAAATCTACCATTAAAATTTAATCTAGGTTGACTAAATCGATGTAGTTCCATAATGTGCACTTTAACTTTTATAACAAGGTCGACTTGATTGACTTAATAAAAAAAGGGTGTTTTTTTAATTAGGGGAAATTTGAGAGGAGAATTACTTAGGGAAAATAGGGTTTGTTTACTTAGAGAATTAGATAAATAAGACTTGTAATGGGTTTAAATAATGATAGAGTTGACCAACAATCTTATGAAGCATCAATGGTCTGCCCACCCCTTTCCTAGTGCACCTTTTAAGGCATGCACTCAAAGAAATTGAAACTCATCAAGTTTTTGTAAGAGAAAAGGTGTAAGTAAATGATAAAGTTTAAAAATATTATGTGCATACATATTCCTCATTCAAATCTCATTACGTGTCATATAGGTGTAACATGGGATGGTGATTCAAGAAAGAACATAACAATGCATAATGATAAGTTAACAAATTGTAGTAAAAATCATAAAGTAAATAATTTTTATAAATAACTAAAAGTACCATATTCATACCTTGACTTAACTTTATTTCTAAATGGTTATTTACTGTATTGGTAGTCTTGATCATGGAGGATGCATTAACTACTTTGGACAAACCCTAAGGGTAAAAGGATAAAGAGTAAAAATAAATAAACACAAAAAAAAAATTTAAATGATATCTTCTATAACTGAATGACTCACTCAAAAAATTGGTAATATGGGATGGAAAATACTAAGTTAGAACCAAAAGACCAAGGAAAATGAATAAATAAGGGAAAATAAAGTAACCAAAAATCCAAGGTTACTAAATGACTGACATACCCAACAACTGCATCCTAAGTAAGAAAAGTAAAAATCTAGATTGAATAAGGGACACACAAAGCTAAAATAATGGAACCAAAATCAATGTAAGAGAAGCAACAATCCATGCTCAAACAAAGATGAAAAAATAGCAAGAATGTAAACAACATTGAGGAAAGAGAAGTAACAATTTGTACTCAATCAAAAATGGAAAAACATAAAGTAATGAAAAGAAACAAAAAAAAAAATCTTAAAAAAAGGTGAATAATAGGAATCAGAGTCTCAAACATAACCAAGGTAAATCCAAAAAGGATAAGGAAATGAAAGAGAGCACCTCATAACCCCTCAAAGACGTAGATTCAATTCTAATGATAGATGAACTAAAAAATCATATTATGAGAACATCTAAAAGAGATGAAGAATAAGGAATAGATAAATTGGGAAAAGATTTAAAAAAACTTGTTTGTTAAAGGGGGGAAATGAAAAGGGTGGTGGGGGAATGAATGTGGTACCAAGGTAAAAAAAGAATTCTTACTAAAAAAAAGAAACTCAAATCAAGTTATCAAGATAAAGAGGCTTTCAACATTAAGGACTCTATAGAACTCACCCTATCCAAACAAATTTGGTTTAACAAGTGAAGTATAAATATCATCCTATGAAGGTTATATATGAAAATAAATTTAAATTTGACCTACTTTCCCATGATGTGTTCCTCATTACTCAAGGCCCCTTATAGAGTTATTGGTCTAATACGAAGTTAGGTACTTGTGTGAGAAAGAAGGTGTGACTATACATACATACATGTGTGTGTGTGTGTGTGTGTGTGTGTGTGTGTGTGTGTGTGTGTGTGTGTGTGTGTGTGTGTGTGTGTGTGTGTGTGTGTGTGTGTGTGTGTGTGTGTGCGTGTGTGTGTGTGTGTGTGTACGTATGTACGTACGTACGTATGTATGTATGTATGTATGTATGTATGTATGTATGTATTATAAAGTATGAGATATCCTACCCTAGTTTATTGGCCTACTACACCCTCATGGACCTCAAATTTATTATGAGGCTAACTATAGAATTTGAGATTTGACTAAGATAGGAAATGTGCCTAATAATAATCATGTCTTTTGGTGTGATTTAGACTTCTGAATATTTATTTTTGACTTTTGATCATTGCATTTTTTTTAATGATTTGGATTTTCATTTTTATGACTTTTATCTATTTCTCTTCCATATGGATTCAAAAAACTAAACATGGGTGTTAAATGATTATCACTAGAGAACTTACACTTGGTGGATAGAAAAATAACTGAGAGAACATGGTATCTAAGACTCTTGAACTTGCATGCTAGATAATAATGCAATCTCAAAACTTACTTTGGTGTGCCCATAGTGAGATGGAATAGTAAAAGTAGGGAAATAAACATGGAACATTTGAATTACCATAAATCACAAAAAAATGTGTAGTTTGAACATGTTAATATGACATGTAAATATGAATCATCATCATAAGAAATAGTATATGTGAGTGGATACATGAGAATAGATTATTAGAGTTGTCATAGTAATAAATAATATGATTAAATTTAAGAGTATGGGGACACAACTCGCAACCATTGCCTTATTTTTAGAGAAGACATGTAGTTAAGGTTGTATACAAGAGTAATTTATAATATGAAGATTTGTGAGGAAGACCTAGTCCTATTTGAGGTTTTACAATAAAAATCATAAAAGGAAAACCAAAGAGGTGTAAAAATTAAATGTGTTTATAGTAAATAATGGTATTTTATGAGGAAGGCCTGGTCCTATTCAAGGTCTCACACTACAACTCACAAAAATAAAAACTAAGGAGTTGTAAAAAGTAAATAAGTTTGTGGTAAATAAGAAATCAATAACTTGAAGGAGACTTGAAGGCTGACTGACAAAATGAAAAAGAAACAAAAACATATTTATGAGGATGGTAAGGTCCTATCCATGGTATTACAATGCAAACTCATGAATTAATACATAAGTGAAATAAATGTAGATAGACCAAAAGACCAATGATATGAACTAAGGCTACTAAAATTAATTCAATGTTACACTTTGGGAACTTTGAAAAACCTACAAGAACTACTAGCACCACAATACATAGAAATGTATTAAATACATGTAAGATAAAAATAATATTAGAAATCATAATGTAAGAAAAATAATTGGTTAAAAATTGACCATTAGTGGATTCTTTGAAAATATGTCCTTCATTGGTTTGTAATATATAGGTATTAAGACCAAGAATGTCTTTGATCAAATATGGACCCCACCATTTTTGGGCATAATTACCCTCTTTGTCATGGGTATAATCTAATTTAGGACTAAATCACCAACATTAAAGGTACAAATTTTGATTTTTTTTAATTTTTTTTGTAATTCAAGCTTTATATTGGTGCTTATGTTGTAAAACACTCCTACACCGCTCATTAAAAAGGTCTAAAGCATGAATACGTGCCTCATGAAATTATTTATTAGGGATATTGTCATGAAGATATATACATGTTGTCAAATTGAGCTTGCACACTTGAGTAAGGTCTTTAGGATTCCTCACCCAATTGACACAATGGGATCACTTCTAGGTTAAGGGCATCCTATAATGGAAGTAAACCTATAGAGAGGGATGGTTCCCTTGATGAATCACCTTAATCCTCACCTAAAATACTTATTGATAATGAAAAGAGAGAGATCCTATACTTTTATGGCTAATTATGGGATGATGCACCAAAATTGAATACCTGAACTTGCTTGGACACACACAAAATGAGCTCAAAGACCACTCACATATGCACAACTCATAAATAACTAATTAACCTTGGGCATAAGTATTTTTTATAAAGGATTTATTTTATAAGAGTATCTATAAGGATGACCAATTGCATTAGAAATCTCAAATAACATTCAACAAAACTATGAATACATAAACTCTCATTGACACAAACCAAAACCTACAAAAATCAAGTTTATTATATAAAGGTGCACAAAATTGGACATAAATCAAAGATAGGCTGTAATTATCATAAGCTTACATCAACAATCCATCAATTACATATAATAACCAACATATGAGAAGGTAAAATCAATTTTTTTATTAATAACAAAAGCTTGTACAAATATGATATTTGGTAGGGTTGAGACACAACCAGCTAGAGGTATCTAAATTACTTGGAAAAATCAAGTACACATAGTGAAAGGAGTCCTTAGTGATGGGAAAATCATGCAAACTTGTCATCAATTCCCTCATTAAGGCTGAAAACTAAAACATAGTTGAAGTTAACTTTCAATTGACATCTTCTTATTTCTCCAATGTATCACTACTTGCTTTAAAGTATACAAGTTGGGAGGGAGTGTACAAGTCCTTGTTATAAGCATGAATTTGTCAAAGATCAAGAAATTTGACCTATTTTAGAGGAGAGTTATCTCTTAGAATTTAAAGCTTGACTTAGACTTCAACCAACTCCTTCAATCTTGCATGATGAAAATCCACTTTGTCTTCAACCAACTCTTCAAATCTTTCATTATGAATCTCCACTTTGATAAGTCCTTATTTGACCTGACTTCTTCTCCTTGAATTTGGCGTAGAGGGAAGATATGATCTTATTGAGGTTGTTGAGGTATTCTTTTGCATTAAAAGTTATATTAACATTATTTAAGACCTATAAAACTTCAAGTAAAGGTTAAATCATGAAACATATAACTGATATAAGATACTTTGAGGCCTCTCACAATGTGCTTCATGGCTCTTGATGATGACTTAATTCAAACTTGTAGGTGTGAGATCCATTAGTGCTTGAGAAGCTTTTGAGAGAGAGAGATCTCTCTTCTTCAATTCCTTCATGAATGGATTCCAAAGGTTTAAAAAAACTTTAGTTCATTGAGATAACCTTGTAACACATACAAAGTTTAAATACATTTTTATCAATAAAAATTGAGCTCTTGTACTTTTGGGCTTCTTAAGAACTAGTTTTCAACATTTTCAAATACACAGGGCTGTAATTTTAACCTTTATATATTTTCAAGTAATTTATGGACATGAGAAAATATATTTCATCCAAAATTTAGTTCAAATTTAATAGGTTTTGAATCTCAATTTATGCTCCTTTTTGTGTTTCTAGACTTTCTTAGGGCAACAAACATGCCAATTTGGTAGTTTTTAAATATTTTGAGCGATAAATGGTCTCAAAAGATCATTATTTTTATGAAAAGACTACATGGATCCCTTATAAAATTTAAAATAATTTAAAGTGCATTTTAAATTTCAAAAACACTCTAAAAATACACTTTTTGATTTGTAGGCTTGTAAGTGCTCATTTATCATGCATGCTTGTCATTTAGGTCCATTTTCTAGGTATAAAACCTTTGTTAATTATTTTAACTTAGTATAAGTTGTCTTCAGATCATGGAGAGGGCATAATTTTTTTTCATGCTTTATAAATCTTAAAAACACTTCAAAGTTTAAATTTGTAGGTTTCATGCTCTAAATAGGGGTTTAAAGGGTTTTAGAGCAATCTTGCTTCTTAACAATTGTTCATAAAGCTCCAACCTTATTCATGATACTAAACACCATGGTATGGGATTAAAACACCTTATTAAACAATCTGATCAACTATTCTGATCCATACAACATCTCCACCAAGATATTACATTGGTTTCAAGGTAATATTAAATTTGAAAATCAATTGTGAGAGAGATTTGAGCTATCTTAGCATAATTCAATCATAGTTTGAGTTCTTAATAGCTAGAAAATATCTAAGAAACATACATGAAACTAAGAAACCCATGTCTACCCACATGGAAACCAATAAAAATTTGATCTTTAACCTTTAAAAATGCATGAAAGTTGCCCCTACATACTTATATATGAGTTGGAGTTCCAAGAGATATTCTCAACTACTGTAGATGATGCATAATATCTTCAAATATCTAATTCAAGGTATCAAATTTATTCTTCACCTCAACATATGTGCCATCCTTAATTTTATTACAATTTTACCTTTAATTTCCTCCACCTATGCCTTGGCATGCTTTAAAAGCTTGAGATGGTCAACCAAGAAGTGGTTATGAAGACAAAAAATTAACTAAGAGTCTCTATGAAATGCATATATGGGAAATAATAAAACAAAATCTGATTTAATTTTGTCAAAAATATCTTAACTTTTATAAAAGAGTCTCAAAACATACTAAGAGGGCACAATAAATACTTAATTTTTACAATTAGCCTCCTAGACTAAGGGAAAATATCAATACGCCCTCAATGTGACTTTACTAGGTATATTATCATTAATGGAAGGATGCCAATTATGATGAAAGACCTTACGAACTTAACATACTCAATGACATAAATAATGGTGACTAAACATGTTAACATTCTTGGCAACCTTTATAAATTTACTTTCTTGCTAAGCAAAAGACCAACTACCTTATGAAGTCCATTTCGCATGGAGTCATGAACACCATCACCAAATCTGATCTGAACATGATAAAAACTACTGTACATTCCCCATACAAAATTGAAACTAAATAATGAGTCCTCAAAGCAACAATAATACTTTTGCAAGAGCACTTAGGGAATTGAAAATTACTACAAATATCAATTGAACATGTGCATAACAACACTTGAAGGAATGTGAAATATAATAATACTATGTACAAGATGACATTTCACCTCTCACTCAGTCTGGATCAAAGTAAAAACTCTTGGAATCCTCTTGACTCCATGTGAACATATCTCCATATGAGTGGCATAAACCCATGAAAAGTTATTTCTGGAATGGAAAAATTGACTTACCAAGATTATTTGAGATCTTTATATCCTTGATATTGAGATAATTTTAAATGTGGATCAGACCTTGATTTATTAAAAGAGTTGTATTTAATGACCAATTGAAACTAGAAATAGAGGTGATGATGTCTTGAGGCTTGATAAAAACATCAAATTCTACAACAAGAGCATGGTACTGCTGCCACATCTCATCAAGATACTTTTGAGGTTAATTTTCATAAATTTCATACATTCTTACATCTACAACATCACATTAATTGTATTCACCATTGTTAACAAGGTTTGGAATAATGCAATCTTCTTCATACAATGAATAGTTGCCTAAAACAACCTTTTCAAGAAAATTGTTAGAGCCAACTTCTAGAAGTTATTTAACCTCTTCATGAAGAATATATATGACCATACCTATATCTTATATGAGTTTATAAGGATCACCTTTATGGTTTCAATCTCCCTACTCATCAAGGAAACTATTATAAATGCCTTCAAGAAGAGTAGCTCATTCTTGATCACTTGGATACTCCTCATCAAGTATAGTATATTTCACATTAGTAATGCTTGGCATGTAAGGTTATATATAGAATTTGGAAATAGGTTCTAATTTTATAGCAACCTTAGAACAATATCTTGCTCTAAACAACTAATATGACCAATCCAAAGATAGGTACCCTCCAATCTTTGCTGTGAAGTCTCTTGACAAGCATAAAGCAAAATAAGGTGGAAAATTAACTACCACAACATCTTGAAGAATATAAAAACTTGGGAAATCATGAAAATTAAACTACAAACCTTTGATTACTCCAACTATATTGGTAGCTATCCCATATAATTTCAAATCCTTTTGTGTTTGTCTCATATTTTAAGCCAAGCTTATCAACTATCTACTTTGGCATAACTGTGTTACTAGTACTACTATCAACTAAACAATTATGAACTTGATTATCACCAATGATAAAATAAAGGTAGAATGGATGATGTTTACCATATTTACTTAGTTTTATTTTAACCTTGATTACCTAAACCTTCTCTTTAATAGGCTATACCTCTTGCTTAATAGGCTATTTGAAATTAGTGAGAATCACACTTTCCTTCTTTGCTGGTCTAATTGAGATATGGAGGTTAGAGAGATCTTATTGGATCAAATAATTTTTTCTTATAATAATTAAAGTGTCACAAATTGATACGATCACATGCTATTCTTCATTTAGTCTATGATGTTAAAAGGAGTGCCACTAACCCTTGACTTGCCCTTCAGAACAACAATGCTCTTTTGAGTATGATAAGTCTGAGATATTACATTGCCTTCAAAAACTTGATTTTTCTGATTTTATTTCAACTTTAGGGCCAAAAAAAATCTTATTAGTATTTTTAAAATATGAAGAATATAAATCAAAAGTTTTTGGTACCTCTTGTGTATCATCTAGTGCTCTCCTCTAAGTTCTTGTGATAATTTCTATTGGGATAATCACCCTATTTGTATCCATTTGATAATTCATGGTAAAATGATCTCCTTCTTTCCAATTTACAAATGTATCATCAACTTATTCTTGACCATCATGTAGTTATATTTTATGTGTCATTTTAGTTCATGATAGATGAGGCATTGCCATACCTTGCACAACTAGATCTTGATTCAATACTCCATTTGGGTAAGAGGCTTCACTACAGGGTTGATTACATGGAGTAAACCATTCTTTCTCTTTCATGAGGTTATTTTGAGAAGGGAAAATATATATGGAAGAGGAGGGATCACTTGTATCAATAGTGGTATATGGCCTAGATTGTGTAGTGTCTCCTTGTCCTTAGTAGGGAGGTTTATATGATTGATAATTTTGAAAATGAAGCTTATTAGGCTCATATTTTTACTGATAAGGAGGCTGATATGATCTATTAGGATAAGATAATTGCATATTTATGGCCACCATTTCATTCCCAAATTATTTCATAATACCCTTTAGTTTACTCAACTCACTAGATTGGTTAGGAAGAGCTAAAACTTGATTAGATAAAGCTAGAATTGGGGCTAATGTGGGCACTTGAAAGGCTGTGATGTGCTGAGCTTCTATAAAAATTGGCATAGGATGCCTTGGTGTAAGTTTTCCATCTTTTATAAGGTTATTTTATGCCCTTATGGCCACCTTAAATGTATTAGTGATTATTCTTATCCCCATTAATTGGATCATCACTAATATATCATTATTTATATCTCTCAAAAAATACAAGAATGCATATTTAAGAGATAGCCTAATCATATGAGGGATCCAATCCCATGTCTTTTGGAACCTAAGGTTGAATTCAACCATAAATTCATGTGGAACTCTCTTAATGGTAGTTAATTGCTCAAATATAGAGAGGTGGTCTAATTTGTCCTCAAATTGTTTATAAAGGGATGCTCCTAACTCATCCCAATCTACAATCGAATTGAGAAGAAGGTGCCTATACCACTATGTATACACCTAAATTTGCTTGCCCTAATTATTTTAATAATATTTATATTTATTATAATTAATCTCATAACTATATTCCTAATTAAATAATTAAATCACACCCCTCTTGATTATTCTTCATCATAATAACCTCACCCCTTCGCACTTATTAATTAATTCATCTAAATAACCATTATCTACTAACTAATCCCACTTGTCTACTATTTGGAAATTTAAAATTCCCATGACCCATTTACCTACCTACTCCTAGGATTTCCTACAAGCCTATCCCCTAATCATCACCTAATCCCCTTCTAATCCTCATTTAGTCCTAACATGAACCTAGAGGCTTCTACTCTCTAGAAGTTTCTCTCATCCTCCACATTTTCTATAAATATCCATTTCTAGAGAACTCTAAGGAATTTCAAATTCCTTGAAATTCCCTTTTTTTTCAAGATTCTTCTTCTCTATAAACTTCCAATGAATTTTTAATTCATTGAAAAATCCTCCTTCCATTGCCTATTCAAACACACCATCTACCTCCATTCCAAATAACCAAGTAATGTGCAATAAATCTATGTCCAATCTATGCTAAAATATTTGTTCAAGTCTTCAAGCCAACATCATGCTATCCACAATCTGAGTCTATGATAAACAATAAAATCTCAATCCATAATCACTTAGTCTCTTTTTATTTTGAATCTTGTTTTTGAACACTCCACTTTAGGTTTGAATGCTGATTTAAATGTTTATTTTATGGAAATTTTAATATAATGGTTCTTGATTTTAATGGTAGATTTTAGATTTGGGAATTTTTAATATCAATTGCATAATCAAATCCCATTGCTCAAATTTTCATCTTACACACTGTATAGCCTTTCCATTTAAAGATGTATCAAGTAATCTAATAGTTACATTTTCTTGGATTACATGATGCATAGAACATAGGTTAAACACATCTTTAATGTGCTCTAAAGGAGCGGTTTAATCTTCTCCAGTGAATAAAAGTAAACTTTTCAATTATGAGACTAGAATATCATTGTATTGGGAAATATTCAAAGGGATGCCACCATCAAAAAGCACAAAAACTTGGTTTTTAGGGACAACCATACTAAAATTCAATCTTGATATAGGGCTATTCTAAGGTAAGTTTTGATGAATTGAGGTATATGGATGTTTGTTGTATGGCTTGGATGTCAAAGGTAATTCAATAAAATTTGAAGGAATACCTTTTGTAGTTGATCTTATGATTTTTGGCATGAAAATTGCACTAATTTGATACCAGGATGTCTATATGCCTATGGAATCACCAAATGTTGAGTACCTAAGTAAAGTCTCTGCTACAAATTGATAAAACTAGCACCAATATTTAGCAATCTTTTGAGCTATGGCCTAACCTATATCCTAAAAAATATTATCAAATTGAGATTGCACCCTCCAAAAAGGTCTTCAAGATTCCTTACCTAATTGACACAATGGACTCATTTCTAGGTTGTGGGTATCCTATAATGAAAGTAAACCTCCATAGACTATTGGTTCCCTTGATGTATCACCTTGACCCTCACCTAAACTACTTCTTGACAATTAAAAAAGAGATATTCCTATACTTATATGACTAACTATGGGGTAATTCACCAAAATTGAATACCTTAACTTGTTTAGACACACAAAAATGAGATCAAAGAGCACTCACACATACACAACTCACAAATCACCAATGAATTTTGGGCATAAGTGTTTTTTAGAAAGGATTCAACTTATAACAATACTTAGAAGGATGACCACTTGATTTAGGAATCTCAAATAACATTCATCACAATTATGAATTGTATAAGCTCTTAGAGACACAAACTATAACATACACAAGATCAGGTTTGCTGCATAAATGTGCACAACATTGGACATAAATCAGGGATAAACTATAATTATTACAAGCTTACATCAATAATTCATTAATTGCACACTATAAACAACATATGAAAAGGTAAAATTAGTTTATTTATTATTCAATAATGTGTTTACAAATATGATATTTGATAGGTCTGAGCCACAACCAACTAGAGGTATCTAAATTACTTGGAAAAATCAAGTACATATAGTGAAAATGTGTCTTTAGTGAGGGAAAAAATATGCAAACTTATCATAAATGCCCTCATTAAGGCTAAGAACTGAAACATAGCTAAAATTAACTTTCAATTAACATCTTGTTATTTCTTCAATGTATCATTACTTGATTTGAAGTCTCCAAGTTTGGAGGGGGGAATAGATGTCCTTGTTGGAAGCATAAAGTTGTCAAATATCAATAAAATTGACCTATTTTGGAGGAGAGTTGTCTCTTAGAATTAAAATCTTGACTTAGCCTTCAACAAACTCCTTCAATATTGCACGATGAAAATTCACTTTTTCTTCAACCAAATCCTTAAATCTTTCATGATGAAACTCCACTTTGATATGTCCTTGCTTGATTTGAATTCTTCTCCTTAATTTTGGCATATAGGGAAGATAAGATCTTGATGAGGTTGTTGAGGTCTTATTTTGCATTGAAAGTTATATGAACATGCTTTAAGAATTTAAAAAATTAAATTAAAGGTTAAATCATGAGACATATACTTGATATCAGCTACTTTTAGGCCTCTCACAATGTCCTTCATAGCTCTTGATGATAACCTAGTTCAAACTTGTAGGTGTGAGCTCAATTAGTGCTTCAAAAACTCTTGAGATATATGTATATATATATATATATATATATATATCTTCTTAAATTACTTAATGAATGGCTTATAAATATCTAAAATAAATTTATTTCATTTATATAATCTTGGAACACCTATATACAAAGTTTCAATGCATATAGATCAATAAAACTTGAGTTCTCGCATTTTTGGGCTTCTTGAGAAACAGTTTTCAACATTTTTGCATGCACAGGTCTGTAATTTTGAATTTAATCTCTCCTTATGTATTGTACAAAAATGATACCACCAAAAAAAGTTCTAAAATATTTACCTATATATTTATATCAAATTTCATGTGTTAGATCAATACAACTCAAGTTATGCTCTTTTTTGTGTTTCTAGGCTCTTTTAGGGCAACAAACATGCCAGTTTGGTAAATTTTTTATAATGTGAGATATACATGGTATCAAGAGCTAATTATTTTTATAAAAGGATTATATGGACACATATACATTTTAAAATCATTTAAAGTGCATTTTAAATTGTAAAAACACTCTAAAAACACACTTTTAGGTCTGCAAGCCTATAGGTGCTCATTTCTCATGCATGCATATCATCTAGGTCCATTTTCTAGATATAAATTTTTTGTTAATTCTCATAAAAAGGTATAGTGTGTATTGAGATCATGGAGAGGGAATAAAAACCATTATTCATGTTTTATAAATCTTTAAAATACTTCAAAAGTTCAAATTTGTAGGTTTAATGCTATTTAGATAGGGTTTTGAAGGGTTTTGGAGCAATAATGCTTCTTAAAAATTATTTATAAAGCTCCAACATTATTTATATTACTAAATACCATTATATGTGATTAAAACACCCTATTAAACCATCATATCAACCATTATGATCCATGCAATATCTCCACCAAGATATCACATTGGTTTTGGGGTAATTTTAAGCTTGAAAATTAATTTTTAGACAGATTTAAGCTATCTTAGCATAATTAAAGCATAATTTGAGTTTCTAACAGCTAGAATTTTTTTGAAAAACATACATGAAGTTGATAAATCCATTCTTTATCCTTTTTATTCCTATAAACTAATAAAAATCCAATCTTTTACCTTTGAAATTGCCTGAAAGCTACCCCTACATCCTTGTATATGAGTTGGAGCACCAATAAATCTTCTCAAATACTATAGATGCATGCATAATATATACAAATCCTTGATTAAAGGTATTAAAATTTTTATTCACCTCAACATATGTTCCATCCTTCATTTCTTATAATTTTGCCTTTAATTTTCTTCACCCATGCCTTGGCATGCTTTAAAAGCTTGAGATGGTCAATCAAAAAGTGGTTATGAAGACCAAAAATTAACTAAGACTCTCTACAGTTTACATGCATGAGAGATATTAAAACAAAATAAACCTAAATTTTGTCAAAAATACCTTAAATTTTATAAAAAAATATTAAAACATACCAAGAGGGCACAATAAATTTTTACTTTTTGCAATTAGCCTCCTAGACTAAGGGAAAAACTCAATATGACCTCAATGTGACTTTACTAGGCATATTAGAAATAATGAAAGGATGCCAATTATGATCAAATAACTTATGAACTTAACATACTCAATGAAATATATAATGGTGACTAAAAAATTCAACAATACATAAGGAAGGTAACTCAAGTTCTAAAAGTAAGAGAAATTTAGAGAAATATACTAAAGAGAAAGGTGTCACCCCAGTAACAATATGAATGCTAGTGTGATAGGCCCAAAGTGCATGTAAATTTTGAGATGCTAGTCAAAATGAGAATATCAAATTGTTTTTTGCTATATTTTATTAAGAATTTTGTTAGTGTTTTCTTCTTGGCCATTGCATTGAGGATCTTAAAGTGTGGAAAACTTGTGCGTGATTTTAAATTTAGCACATAATTATTTCATATCCATATTTTTGAAATTCCTACCATTTTTAAAGATAATGATGTGGGGGATTCTAAATCAATAGATGATTTGATTAAGTATGAATTTGAATATAGTGATACCCGTGACATTAACAAGAGACATAGATTCAGCCCACTTAGTGAAATACTTAGTGGCCATGATGATGAAGACATGACCATATTAAGATAGGTAGTTTTCCAATGAGATATAATCCCCAAATGAAAAATGACCAATGAGATTCTAATGTTTGAAGCTTGGCCAAAGGAGAGTGAATAAGGTCATCATGAAGTGCAATTTTTAGTGAATGTGATATCGTATTTTTTAAATGTGGGCCAAAATTATCCCTTGTATAAGCATTTGTGGGTTGTAGTGTGTCTGGTACAATGACCACTAAAAATGTCCCCATGTGCTTGTTCGAGAAGAGAAGGAACTTCATATTAGGTGACACAAAAAATCAAAGTCCCTTCAGCATTACAATAATATAGGTTGTCATATTGAAGGATGTATTTTTAGTTTTGTTTACAAATTTTGATCTTTTCATGAGAGTCTGTGTCAAGAGGATAAGTGTGGTGCTTGATAAATCACATGATATTCTTTTACCATGAGCTTTGTTAGATAATGAAAACCTCAATATGACAGATAAGAGAATCATTTATGGTTGGTAATGAAGATGATGATTTTTTTATTTTGATGAGAATTTGTGAATCATGAAGAACTTGATGAGGGTGAAAAAGAGAAGCAAATAAACCAAGTGAATCACTTATGGCATTTTACTCTTGTGGGATTGGTTCTATAATGAAGGATTTAATTTTTTTCAGCAAGAATGTTGGAAATTTGGTGATAAGCATAATATTTTCACTTTTTCATTAATATTCATCATTAAATTGATGACATATGAGTTTTGAATCACCTAAATCATGTAGATAAGGGATGTCTAAATCGATTGTGGCTTGCATGCCTAGAATGAGAGATTCATACTCAACCATGTTATTAGTAACATTGAAATTTAATTGGAAAGTAATAGGTATGATTTTTCCATGAGGATTAGATACGACCCATCCTTTCCCACTCCTTGAAGACATTTAACACCATCAAAATAGAGTGTCCAAGTATCTTCATGCAATTCAATTGTAACTTTAGGTAATTCTTTGATGATGACTTTGGATTTTGGTTTAGAAATGGAAGTGTCTGGTTCATCAAGATTATTTATTTTAAGGTCAATTGTAAAATTGTGAAAATATTCTTTGAGTGAAATAGCTTGATTAAGACTTTTAATGTATAGTATTTCTTTATCATGAAGAGCATCTTTAAGATGATTAGTGGATAGTATAGGAATGTTAAGAATTTTATTGAAAATTATTTAACCTTTAAATGATTTTTGTTTAATGATTTTCAAATAAAATTCCATCAAGAGAAACATCAATTTACCAATTCTATCACCATGTAAGAAAGCTTTGGATAAAAATGATGAAGAGAATTAGATGATGACATATGTTATTTGATAAAGTAGGTAATGGAAAAGTTTTTTAGCTGTGAAATAAATGGCGAGACAATCACTTTACTATACTGTGTCTCATACTCTATGAGAGCATGAATAATATAATATATGGCATATTTATGACCTATATCATCTTGTTGGGCAATAATTACCCCAATTGATATGGGGGTAGAGGTGTATGATATGAGAGGTCAATTATATAGAATGAGGGTGAATAGTGGGAAGATGCAACAGTGATTCTTTCATGCTATTGAAATATTTATGACATGAATCAGTCCATTCCAAAGCTATACCTTTATGGATAATAGGGTTAAATAAAAAAATATGGTAAGACATCTTAGGAATAAATCATCAGATTGCCCCAAGTTTACCAAGGTATGTTCACATGTCTAGAATGGAACGAGGAATAACATGTTAAGAATGGATTTAATTTTATCAATATCTACATCAATCTCGTGTAAATAAACTAAAATTATTAAAATATTTCTAGAGGTGACACTAAAAACACATTCGTAAGGGTTGACTCTAACTTTTGATGAGATGATAAGAAATGATAACAAGATCATGAAGATTTTCCTGATGCTTGGATTTAGTGATGAGGTCATCTACATAAGTTTTAACTATATTATCTATGAGATCATGAAATATATGAGGCATTTCACATTGATAAGTAGAACCCACATTTTTTAGACCAAAATTCATTTTAACATAACAATAGGTGCCCTAATATATTATAAAAGTGGTTTTATGTTGATCTTCAGGAGTGATATGAATCTAATTATATCCCAAAAAACTGCCCATGAGAGATAACATTTCATATCCAGTGGAGGAATCAAAAAAGGCATCAATTGATATTAAGGAAAATTATATTTAAGAGATGCTAAGTTAAGATTGAGAAAGTATATACAGATGTGAATAACCATGGTGAATTTTTTTCATACATGAACAATGTTAGAAACCCATTCAAAGTAATCAATAGGTTTGATGAATTTAGCATCTAGGAACTTGATGATCTCTTTATGACATAAGGTAGAAATATCAGGAGGAAATTTACATTATTTTTGATGCAGGGTTTCACATTAGGATATGTAATGATATTATGGACCACAATACTAGAATCAATACCAAGCATGTATTCATATGACCATGTAAAATATTCATGATATTTATTAAAAAAATAGACTAAAGTTATCATATTTGATTGGATGAATTTTTTTGGAAACAAAATAGTTTGAGAGACAATAGTGGTTCCATAATTAATTAAAATAGTTTACTCAATAAGCATAGCATTTTCATCTTAGAAATGATAAGGAAAATAATGGAGTGAGGAAATAATATGTCCTTTAGGATAGATACCAACAATGAAATTGTTGAAAGAAAGAACCTTTTTTTGAAAATGACCAAGATTATGATGTTGGCATGGAAGTTGAGGCTCACAAGCATGGAGTAGTTCTAAGATAGATTTGTCAATAGGGAGCATGGGTAAGGGTCCATAATGCACAATCTATTTACATACTCTCACACTATATCATGCTCAAATTATATCATTTGTAGCTTTGAATCCCTATCTGATAGGGTGCCATCCCTCCTCTGTAACTCTATCATCAATCGATCTACCTTGGATTAAAGTCAAACAATCTCTTCAGCCTTCATAACTAACTACCTACCCTATTGTCCTTCATCACCCCTTAACCCATTTATCACACTATCCTTGGATGCAATCTCTCATTAGAGGCTATCTATCAAAGTATCATCCTCCTATGATCTAATTATCCTTGATGTCCCTACTCCATATCCCCATACAACATTAAAAAATGGTGGCCTGGAACCATCTCCATCATTTCCTTTATCTCTACTACCTATAGGTAATGACCCTACTACTACCATAGTCACAATTTCATTCCCCCCATATCCTCCATATCCTAATCCCTCTCCCTTTCCATCATTATAAAATCTATGACAATTACATCTCCACCATGTTGTTCCCAAAATCTGTCACTCATTTTTGGGACAATGTATGAACTATTTTGGTCCTGCATGCCAAAATTATCTCTTCCCTTCTCAAAAATTGTTCTGAGCATTAAAATTCTTCATTATTCAAGATTTTTTTTTAGTTAAGGAACTAGCAGGTTCAAAAGGTTCAATGGCTTCAACAAACAAGCTCTCATAGAGGAACAACTTCTCAAGACTTAAGCAATTTCAAGATTGGTTCAAAGCCTCGATTCAACCAAAAAAAAAGTTCATCGACAAGCTTCAAATAAAGGATTGAACCATTGAACCCCACTTCTAAAAGGTTCAATGGGTTAAAAGGTTCAACGACGTCGGCAAGCTTAAAGAGTTAAGCACTTCGGCAAAATTTCAAAGTTCAATTGCTTCGGCAAGTTCAATGGCTTCAAAATACTTAGCAAAAAGAGGGAAGATTGAACCATTGAATTGATGAACCTTGAACTAAAAAGGTTCAAAGGTTCAACGCAATTGGTTCAAAGAGATTGGTTAAAGCGGTCAATTGAATGAGCGGAACAAAAGATTGAAATGTTGAGCAGTTGAACCAAAGTTGGTTCAATCAGTTAGTTCAATTAAACGGTTCAAAGGAGTGCCCCAAAACCCAAAGGGCAAGTGCCCTTGTGGAGGGTAGTGAACAAAAGGCAAGTACCCTTGTGGAGAGTAGGGAACATTTTCTCAAAGATCAAAGAAAAGGCCAAAAGGGTAAGGAATTTCTTCAGACTTTTTGTCCAAAGAAATTACCAAGTAAAGGAACCAAAAGAATTCCTTTGGAAAGATTTTTTGCAGAAGAATTTCACAAAGGCAAATCCTTCAGACAAATTATATGAAGGAATTCCTTCAGACATTTTGCTTGAAAGAATGATCAAAATCCTAGTGGACAAGTGGCTAAGGCAAGGGAAGATTTCCTTCAGACAAAATGTCTGAAGGAATTGAAGAAGCAGACCGCCTAAAGGACCTTGAAGGGTAGGTACCCTTGTGGGGGGCTCTCGACACCCAAAAAATGGACCTTTCTCAAAGACCCGAAGGGACACCTTCCCTTCGTGGTGTTCCAAAGCCATAAAGCCGAAGGAATCTCAAGGCTTCAAAAGACTTAGCCAAAACAAAGGATTCTAAGAAAGAGATTAAATCGTTGAACCTTGAACCAAAATGGTTCAAAGGTTCAAAGGTTTAAAGAAAGCTCCAAGCAAAGGAAGGAAGTGGAAGATTCCAGAGACTAGTTCGAAGGGATGTTTCAACCAAAGAGCAAAAAAGTGATTGAACCAAGGAAACAATAAAGACCGCCTGAACCATTAAACTATTGAACCAATGAACTTTCAAAGGTTCTAAGGTTCTTGGTTCAATATGGTTCAAACAACCAGCAACCATTGATGTCCCTGTAGATGTCAAATTTAAGGTAATGGAATATCTATTAATTTTTAAATATAGAGTGAAACTTAAAGGATGAACCAAGTGACCAACTGAATAAGATAGCTTGAGAGCTCCAATTACAGTAGGAAATAAGAGAAGGCTATAGAAGATATTAAAATATCTATGAGAGAGTTATTTTTGGTAGGTGAAACAGTCCACCAAGTAGTCATCTAAGAACACTAAAAAAAAATGCAGCCTATTTTTATTCCATGAAGTAAAGGCAAAGTGGACAACTACACAAATAAGAAGGAAAGGACCAGGCGACCTATACTTTGGAGGAGACATATGAGATGAATTGACATGCCACAGTGAAGGCCGATGCACTGTTCCAAGCATGGCCCCTTGACAGAACTAAAAATGCATTCAAAGCATTGAATGCAACATGGGCCATTCCATGGAAAAAAGTGCCAAGCCTTTCTTGGCTGTCATATATTGTAATCTCTTGTTTTATGCAAAGGAGATCTCTCTGATATAGAAGTGAAACTCTGCCTAAATTGAAAGGCACTTATTGAGACTTTGAGCTTATGTTGTTAATCATATTTCTTTGTTTGAATGAGAAAGCAAGTTACTTTTAGACTTTGTGCTATTATAGCTTGTGTCATTTAGGGGATTGTTCTTATGTCTGTTTATTGAATGTGTTCTTGTCCATTTTAATGAAATAAGTAGAACTAGTGGAAGTAATCAGGAAGGTGTCCTGAAGCCAACTGTGGAGAGACTTTATGTTGCCACAATTGCCTTTTGTGTGTGTGTTTTCTATTTATTTCTATGTAAAGGATCTTGGGATGACTTTATGGCCCCATTATCCTTTGTATTTCACTCTTGGTCAGTTGAGGTGGAGACTTTGTGCTACACTTCATTCTGCTGGTTACTGCACCCCTGTTCCAATTACTTTTACTACCTAGGAAAGAACTCCAACTATTTGCTGCAAGACCACTTCTGAAAGAAGAGAAGTGCCTTCAGTGTTTCTAACCTAGATTTCTCCTTTGTTTGTGAACATCATCTCTAAAAAAAGAGAGATGGATGGTGTTGTCTTACCCCTGAGTGTTATTTTTTGCATATATATATATAGTATATAGCTCCTCATAATTATAGGGAACCTCCCCTTGATGAGAGGAGAGATTTTCCCCCTTCTAATGTGGTAAACCTGCACACTTGGCTAACCAATCTCCTTATGTTGTAGTTGAAATCACATATTTTGCTCATCAGTTAGCTGGTGACAAAATATTCACCCAATAGTTTTTGGCGACTCTGCTGGGGACACAGTAATTTTGCACAACTTGAAGCCTCAAGATTTAGATTGAAGCATCACTTGTGTCTTATCCATTATCATTATATCCTTATCCATTTCCATTATATACTCTGAGCTACAAAACTAGAGATGCTAGAGATCAAGCATTTCATTTCAAAAGTCAATTCTCTGCCAGCTCCACGCCAATAGTTTTTGGTGACTCTGCTGGGGATCGATGAGCATTTCCAGTCCTTTTTCAGTCTATTCAAATTAAAGCATTTCATATTACTGGGGAACAATGTGAAGTAGGAAAGAACACTACCAGCTCCACACCAACAATTTTTGGTGACTCCGTTAGGGATAGAGTGCACAGTTTAAAGTCTCAAGCTTCAAGTTGAAGTAGGGCCAGTTCTTTCCCATTTTTATTCTACAATCTAGCAACTCCATGCTATACTAGAAGCTAGAGAGCCCAAGGTGTTGTTGACCCTATTTTTGAGTTGGTGCAGCAGGGAAATTTCAATTTGTTCCCTCCCCAACTTCAAGTTCAACAATCCAGGAGTGTTCCTCCTACCTATACCAAGTCACCAACACAAGGCAGAGCTTCTTTTTCTGCTATTAGCAAAGCTTTGCCTATACATACTCCACCC
Organism: Torreya grandis; assembly: GCA_037957365.1. NCBI lineage: Eukaryota > Viridiplantae > Streptophyta > Pinopsida > Cupressales > Taxaceae > Torreya > Torreya grandis. The sequence continues at coordinate 803,906 of JARHVA010001555.1, read as the reverse complement.
AGATTTGTTATCCCCCTTTTCCATAATCAAATCATGGTGGTTCAAGGCCCCTGGGGTAACTCTTTTGGCCCACTCAATTTAACCCCACCTCTACATGAACTTCCATGCAATTCAAAGAAAAATTTCCCCGAATTCTTTGGTGATGGGAGAGTTCATCCTGATGAACATATTACTGCCTTCAGCATAGCTTGTGGTGTGATAGGCATGGAGTATGAAGATGTAACAGTTAGGCTATTTGTGGAAACACTACAAGGCACTACTGTAGACAAATTCTAAAATTTATAGGCTCAGTCAGTGACTAACTGAGACACTCTTAAAGCTAAATTTGAAGCCAGGTTCAAACATATAGAAGATGTGCATGCCTTGCTGGCCCAGCTCACATAGATGAAGAAGGAACCTCATAAACCTATGAGGGACTTCATTGCCAAGTTTGACAAGCTGAGGAATCAGATTCTTACAATTTCTCAGCCAACACCTGAGAACCTTAAATGCTTCTTCATCAACTCATAACTGCCTGAAGTGAGTTTTCTACTGAGATGTGTTAGCCACATAGACCTTGCTGTTGCTCAAGATTTGGCCACTGAGGTGGAAGATGACCTTATCTTGGTAGGAAAGATAAGGAGAGATCATAATAGAGATAAATCCTCTTCATCTTCTGAATATCCATCTACATGCACCACTGATCCAATGGTGTAAAAGCTGGCAAATGAGTTACTAGATCTCAGAAAGCAAATGGCACAAGGGATGTCTTCTGCTCCTTTATACAAAGATATACCAAGGAGAACATTCCCTAATTAGTCCTACCAAGGCAATGCTGCTAGGAATTAAGGGCAACAAAATTGTCTTCCTCCCCCTCAAGGAAACCTTGCCATTGAAGCACCTCCAACTAATTCAACAGTTTGATATCTTGAAGTAGAATCAAATTTCTCCTTCCAGCCTGAGTTAAACCCAAAAGATGATGCTGATCTCTTCACAAAGGGAGAAGAAGAATTAGCTGGCGACTCCAACATTAGTTTTTTGAATTACTAGGATGAATCCAAAAGTGAAGTTAAAGCAGTTGAGGGATCATACACTATGTTCACCTGATCCAAGAATCAATCAACCTAGCAAGCTGATAAAGAAAAATTAGAGGAGTGAGCTCAGCCTATAATTTCAATTGACAAATGAAGAACTTCTCTTCCTTTTCAGCCAAAGGACTCGGTGATTACTAAAAAAGTAAGTCCCTCAAATATGCCTTCACCTTTAACTTAAAATTTGCAGATCAGTCCTTCCCCCCCTAAAAACTAGAAAGATGAGCTCCCTTCCCCTGTTCATAATTCATTTCAAACATTTGACATAGTCAACCATGTCAAGAAAACTAAAATTCAAATGTCTAAATTTGAAATCCTACAATCCAACCCTGAGCAGTTGGATAAGTTGGTTTAATATGTAAAGAACCAAAATGTCCCTACAAGACAAGAGGTTAGAAAGGTGACTCATGAGCCCCCAAGGAACATGTCTACCCTAAATAATCTTGTCAGTGCCCCTCCTACTACTCCCATGAGTACAAAACCATTTTATGTCTCCCTGCTAATAAACGGTCATCAGCTGAATAATTGCATCATTGATTTTGGAGCTTCAGACAACATCATGCCTACCAAAATAGCTAAATCCCTTAGTCTCACACTGACCAAGACATTTGGGAGATGTTTCTCCATGGAGAACAAACAAGTGACATTGTTGGGATAGATCAAGGATGACCAATTTGCATTTGTGGCATTCCCAGACAAGAGGATCAAGATGATAGTCCTAGTGGCTGACATCCTAGCCTCATATGGCATCCTTCTTGGGAAAAATTTATACAAGGATGTTGGTGGAGAATTGAGCATGGACCTATCTGAGGTGAGGATCTCAGTCAAAGGCATCATGAAGAGGCTACTCCCTAAAAAGGAAGCAAAATATGTGGTCACTCAAACATCAACGCCTGAAGCTCAAATTATGTTTGAGTCTTCAAGCATGGGTAATTACTTCTTATCTACGAAGGAAGTTCATGAGGTGTCTGATGAAGTTCCTAAAGGTGACAATCTAAAAATTGGTTCAGACAGAACAATAGAAGATAGGATAGAGCGTAGTGTAAATGTAAAAGAATCCTCCCCTATAAATGAAGAAAAATCTAAGGTAAGGTCAACTTTTGATGATGTATGGATACTAGAATTTGATGGTAGCTATTCCTCTACCAATTTAGGAGCTAGGATTATGTTGATATCTCCTCAAGGAGATATTTTTCCTTCATCATAAAAATTACAGTTCATCAATACCAATAATATTATTGAATATGAATCACTGCTACTTGGATTGAAGGCTACTCAAGATAGAGGCATCAAGCTCCTTCATGCCAAAGGAGATGCTAAACTGATGGTTTGTCAGGTGAGAAACCTATGTCAAACCAAGAACAAAAGATTGTGCCATTACCGCAATCAGGTATGGGACTACCTTGAAAGTTTTGATGATTTCAACATATCTACAATGCCCAAAAAGATTCATAGTCATGCAAATTCATTGGCTATCTCTACAACCCTCTTGGTTCCTCACCAAGATTTCAAAGAGAAAAAGTACACTATCAAGCTAGTCTTTCGACCAAGTATGCCTGACAATTCCAATCAATGGCAGGTATCTGATGCTAATAATCAAATCATGTGCTTCACTAGACCAGAAGAGCAAGAAGCTATGGTAGTGGACCATACTTCTGCGTGCCAAAGTCAGAAAAAGAAACTCTTCACCAAGAGAATAAGGATTTATGGTTTTTAGATTGGAGACCATGTCTTACCATGGGGAAAGAAGAGAGAACCAAAAGGAATGCACAAAAAATGTGATTCCTGGTGGAGATTTCCATTCACCCATCACTGATTCTAGGGAGAAAATGGTTTCTTGCTAGTTTATTAGGACAGAATGCCATTTTCATTATCTCACAATGGGCAGCATTTGAAGCACTTCAATTCTTGAAGTATCAGATAAGATCATCTATACATATGTATATTTGTATAGTCTTTAGTTCTATTTTGTGCTTTTCATTTTCATTTTTAGTGCCTTTCTTTTTGGTAGCATGACTCCGTATCCCAAGGGCATACTTAAAGGCACTAGAGATTCTAGTTTCTACTCCCCTTAGCTGTTCCAAGTTTTCAACTGAAGGAAGTTCCCCAATTGGAGCCAGTTGTTGTTCCCAAAATTTGTCACTCATTTTTGGGACAACGTATGAACTATTTTAGTCTTGCAGGCCAAAATTATCTCTTCCCTTCTCAAAAATTGTTTTGAGCATTCAAATTCTTCATTATTCAAGCTTTTTTTTTGTTAAGGAACTAGCAGGTTTAAAAGGTTCAATGGCTTCAACAGACGAGCTCTCACAAAGGAACAAGTTCCCAACACTTAGGCAATTTCAAGATTGGTTCAATGCTTTGATTCAACCAAAAAAATGTTCATCGACAAGCTTTAAATAAAGGATTGAACCATTGAACCATTGAACCCCACTTCCAAAAGGTTCAATGGGTTTAAAGGTTCAATGACGTCGGCAAGCTTAAAGAGTTAAGTGCTTCAGCAAAAGTTCAAAGTTCAACTGCTTCAACAAGTTTAATGGCTTCAAAAGACTTAGCAAAAAGAGGGAAGATTAAACCATTGAACTGATGAACCTTGAACTAAAAGGTTCAAAGGTTTAAAGGTTCAATGCGGTTGGTTCAAGTGATCAATTGAATGAGCAAAATAAAATATTAAACCATTGAGCCATTGAACCAAAGTTGGTTTAATCAGTCAGTTCAATCGAATGGTTCAAAGGAGTACCCTAAAACCCAAAGGGCAAGTGCCCTTGTGGAGGGTAGTGAACAAAAATTAGGTACCCTTGCGGAGGGTAGGGAACATTTGCTCAAAGATCAAAGAGAAGGTTGAAAGGGTAAGAAATTTCTTTAGATTTTTTGTCTAAAGAAATTTCCAAGTAAAGGAACCAAAAGAATTCCTTCAAAAATATTTTCTGTGGAAGAATTTCAAAAAGGCAAATCCTTCAGGCAAATTGTCTGAAGGAATTCCTTCAGACATTTTGCCTAAAGGAATGATCAAAATCCTAGCAGAAAAGTGGTTAAGGCAAGGGAAGATTTCCTTCAAAAAAAATGTCTGAAGGAATTCCTTCAGACATTTTATCTGAAGGAATTGAAAAATCAGACTGCTCGAAGGACCTCGAAGGGCAGGTACCCTTGTGGGGGGCTCTCAACACCTAGAAAATGGACCTTTCTCAAAGACTCAAAGGGACACCTTCCCTTCGGGGTATTCTAAAGACATAAAGCCGAAGGAATCTCAAGGCTTCAAAAGACTTAGCCAAAATAAAGGATTCTGAGAAAGAGATTAAACTATTGAACCTTGAACTAAAATGGTTCAAAGGTTCAAAAAAAGCTCCAAGCAAAGGAAGGAAGCAGAAGATTCCAGAGACTAGTTTGAAGGGATGTTTAAACCAAAGAGCAAAAAAGTGATTAAACCAAGGAACCAATGAAGACCACATGAACCATTGAACTATTAAACTAATGAACTTTCAAAGGTTTAAAGGTTTGTGGTTCAATATGGTTCAAATAACCAGCAACCATTGACGTCCCTGTGGATGTCAAATTTAAGGTAATAGAATATCTATTAATTTTCAAATATAGAGCGAAACTTAAAGGATGAACCAAGTGACCAGCTGAAGAAGATAGCCCGAGAGCTCTAATTACAGTAGGAAAGAAGAGAAGGCTACAAAATATATTGAAATATCTATGAGAGAGTTATTTTTGGTAGGTGAAACAGTCCACCAAGTAGTCATCTAAGAACATAGATCAAGGACGCGACCTATTTTTCTTCCATGAAGTAAAGGCAAAGTGGATAACTGTGCAAATAAGAAGGAAAGGACCAGGTGACCTATACTTTGGAGGAGACATATGAGATGAATTTGCATGCCACAGTCAAGGCTGATGCACTATTCCAAGCATGGCCCCTTGATAGAATAAAAAATGCATTCAAAGCATTGAATGCAACATGGGCTGTTCCATGGAAAAAAGTGCCAAGCCTTTCTTGGCTACCATATATTGTAATCTCTTATTTTATGCAAAAGAGATCTCTCTAATATAGATCTCTCTGATATAGAAGTGAAACTCTACCTAAATTGAAAGGTGATTACTGAGACTTTGAGCTTAGGTTGTTAATCATATTTCTTTGTTTGAATGAGAAAGCAAGTTACTTTCAAAATTTGTGTTGTTATATCTTGTATCATTTAGGGGATTGTTCTTATGTCTGTGTCCTGAATGTGTTCTTGTCCATTTTAATGAAATAATTAGAACTAGTGGAAGTAATCGAGAAGGTGTCCTGAAGCCAACTGTGGAGAGACTTTGTGCTACCATAATTGCCTTTTGTGTGTGTGTTTTCTATTTATTTTTGTGTAAAGGATCTTGGGATGACTTTGTGCCCCCATTGTCCTTCATATTTCACTCTTGGGTAGTTGAGTTGGAGACTTTGTGCTACACTTCATTATGCTGGTTACTGCGCCCCTGTTCCAGTTACTTTTACCACCCAAGAAGGAACTCCAGTTATTTGCTGCAAGACCACTTCTGAAAGAAGAGAAGTGTGTTCAGTGTTTTTAGCCTAGATTTCTCCTTTGTTTGTGAACATCATCTCTAAAAAAAGAGAGATGGATGGTGTTGTCTTACCCCTGAGTGTTATTCTTTGCATATATATATAGTATATAGCTCCTCATTGTTATAGGGAACCTCCTCTTGATGAGAGGAGAGATTTGTCCCCTTCTGATGTGGTAAACCTACACACTTGGCCGACCAATCTCCCTATGCTATGGTTGAAATCACCCATTTTACTCATCAGTTAGCTGGTGACAAAGTATTCACCCAACACACCATATCCTCCATCCCCTCTTGATCCTCTATCACCTCTAATTAGTCTATCCATATGCCCCATCATCCTCTATTTCACTAGCCTCCATGGTCATGTACTCAAAATCTTAAAAACATTCTCTCCAAGAGTCTTGGGACTCTAATATCGAATAGTCAGCCTCAATAATTGAGTATGATCCTACCATGCTCTATATGAAAATTGGTACCTACATAAACAAGATCTCACCTTCTATGAAATGGCACAACCTAAAAATAGATCCAACTAGCCTCAACTATCCTTGAATGTGCCACCAACTCCCATTATTTCTACTCCCTAAAAAATCAAGAAAAAATTTGTGAAGTCATTGGAATATCCTATCAAATACCAAAATATCTCAATAACCTATCCAATCTATACCTCTTAGTAATATACTCATATTTCCCCATAATACAACATAGTGTAGTCACATAATCCAAATAGATAATGTCCTCCACCAAAATTAGGTTTGCCTCACTTTAGGGTCTCTATGTGATAT
>JARHVA010001555.1:685000-795000 GCA_037957365.1 Torreya grandis | reverse complement strand
AGTCCCCCTAACATTTACCCTTTTGATTAAGTAAATAACTAATTTATATTAGTTAATTTAATTAATCACTAATTATGTCATGCCCCCAAAATTCTAAATAAACAATTAAAAATAAATAATTAACCAAGACATCTCATCATTCCCCTTAACTAACTAAATATAATCCATTTTCAAATGTCATTAACACATTCCACATCCCAATAACCTCAATTAAGACATTTTTTCACATTCTAAAAAACTTATTCAAACATCGTTATGACATTCTACATCCTAATAACCTTATTTAAGACATTGTTGCACATTCCAACAAACTTGTTTAAGACATTCAACCCATTCAATGTCCATTCAACTCATTCAATGTCCATTCAAAAAACTTGACCACTTCTTCCAACCAATTCATAAACCCTCAACAAATCTATTGAATCATTTAATCCACTGAATGAAGATCCACCATACAAATTTGAAATTATTAATAATTTTGAATTAAAATTGTCCATATATATTTCCTCTAATAAAATATATAAATTAATGCCCTTTCCTCCTTTGTCAGGACAATAACATAAGTTATCTAAATGATCATTGTGCATCCACTTGAGATCAAAACCAATCAGTCTACTTATCATCACATTACTAAAATCTCTTGCATAAGAGTTTCATTTGAGACACATACCAAGTGATCAAGATCGAATCTAAGGTAATAAAGGAGAGTGGATTTCATTTTTGGAAAGTAAAGGTATGCCATGTTTTTTACTCTTTCAAGCTCTATCTGAAGTTTATGCTAAGATTAGAATAAGATTTATTTGTCATTGTTAGTTCCTAGTTTTAATTATGAATTCTATCATTCACAATATAGTTTTACTAGAGTATATAGATTCAAAGGTAAAACTAAGATGTTTAAGCCTTGTAGGTATGGCCCATTTGAAATTCTATAGTAAGTAGCAAATAATGCATTTGTAATTGATTTTCATCCTTATACGAATATTTATTTTATTTTCAATGTCAAGACCTTACGTCCTTTTAAGCCTCTTCTATGTTAGAAAATGAATATGAAGGGTTGTTTCTACCTTAAATTGAATACCTCATTCCTAATTTATCATTATTATTGGAGTAGGATGTGCTATAGAAGGAGGAGACAATAAAAAGAGGAGTGAAAGAACATTGGTTGGTTGGGTTAAAGGGCCGAATACCTTGTAAGGCTAAATGGCATTTCAAAGAATAAATAGGGAAGATATTTCTTAACTCTCCAAGTTCCTAAAGCTTTTAGGTACTTAAGAGCTTTAAATTGGGTAGACATGATCCAAAATATGGATCTAGTTTGTTAGACATGTTGTCTATTTCATTTCCACTATGCTCAATAATGCAATCATGTATGAAAACACCATGTAAAACACTTCAAGTTTGTTCATGTAATGTCAAATTTTAAGTTAGTTTGTAGTGAAAAAATAAATGTTTGGATGGTTTAGGAATTTTTTTATTGATAAGGTAGCTACTTACAACCTTTTAAACTAATAATTTTGTCAAGGATGAAGAAATTGTTGTATTACTAAGTGATAATTGCATATTCACTATAATTTTTAGGTGGTGGTAATGAAACCACCTTGTTGGTTGCATAGTTATTTTATATCACTGTGGAGTGTCTAAGAAGTGCAAAGCTATCTTGTTTGTAAGCTTTGGATAGTGTAGTAGTGAAAATCTATCTCATGTTTGGTAGTAACTTATATAAAAGTTGAATTACATAGTGTATTAGGAGTACAATTACCTCACCCACTAGAGTTTTTACAACACTTAGTTTATATAGGTCATATAACATGTTTATCTTATGTTTTGTCCATTATTATGCTTTTATATTATATTTAGTTTTATATGCATTTCATTTCCAACACTTGTTTATCCCTATTTTAGCATTATGGCTAATCTATAATTGTCATATATCAATCATATGTTTAGATAATAGTATAAGATTTGGGTTGGTAAAGCTTACTGTGGAATATACACCTAGTTTACAAATTAGTATGTTCATGCAATCATAAAAATATGCCTCCTCTTTGAAACTATAGGCCAAATTTAGACATTATGTTTTGGTATAAAATAGGTGAAAAAGAGTTGCTTTAAATGACCCCTAGACTCGTTGATGAATGGTTGAGTGCTACCTACATATCCAATACTCCAAAGAGGGGAGTCAAACCACATATTAGGTCTCCATGTTAGCTAAATGTGTACAATAGTGATCCTCTAATGAATGCAACATGTGAGATATATTTAAAAATTTAACAAATGACATATTTGGCTTAGCTTTGAGGTGAGTCAAACTTGGCTAGGAACTACACCTTGTGATTACTGTATTAATTGGAAAAAATAGAGTAATCCTTTTGAATGTGCAAGTGTTTGAGTATGCTTGATAATTTCTTCTAGATAGGGAATATTATTATACCTATTTTATATTTATATGGGAATTTTCTAGTGCATTATCATACCATTGACATGTGAAACGTATAAGATGACCCATAAGAAAGATTTTAATTTGAAAAGTGCCTATTTTGTTGCATGGGACAAGTCTGTTAGAGTTGTATGAGTCCAAAAAAATTGAACACTCTGATCTGACACTTCCATCTAGAAGGCAATAAAATTAATCTAATGATTTATAGATAGTTTGAATATGATTTTGAGTAGGTAGGTAATTAAAAGCAAATTAGGAAGGTTGGACCCATGGAAATCATGCATATGTGAGAGAAGTGTGAATAAGAGCCATATGTATACATAAAATTCATGTAAGGTGAAGGTAGGTTAAAAATGACATTTCTAAGTATATAATAATAAATTTTAGTGTCTAAAAATTCTACCCTTTTATTATAGTATTGAAATGAAGTACAATATAAAGTAAAAGGAAAATAGATGTACCTAAATGTGTATAATAAAATTTATTTTTCGGAGAGGATCCAAATGTACATCTTATTCCATGAAACCTACATTGAACATGAAACAATAGATGGCCATGTATAAATCTAAAATCTGAAATGATATTGAATTTATAAAACTTAAAAAATAAGGAAGGAATCCACCTATAAATGGGTGAACCGTGTTGTCTAATAACTTGTCATTATAGATGATGCTTCATTTTTAAAGCATTGGATAATTATCCTTATTTATTAAATCACTTGGAGAGTTTTGGGGTGATTAATACCCATATTTATGTACTGAGTAAAGCCCATGGGTTATGAATATAAATGCACCAGCCCTCATTGAAATGGAGTAGCGCCTGGGCTATTGAGCATCATTGAATCCTCAATCACACAACTCATATAATTAATCTTGTACCTCAAGATGATAAGTTGTAAGCCACATAAAGGATATATTTGAGTGATTCATAGGCATTGAGCATTGCTGAACCTCAACCACATTACCTCAATATACATGAATCAATTATTATCAATGAAATTATAGATTAAAGGGTGATCAATTCTATATACCATCAAATATGTTTGAAAATAGAAAAAACTAATAGTGTGTATGCATGAAAAAATTTCATCCCCCATAATATGATTTAGTTTGTGCCAATATGATATAGAATTATATGTGCCTCTATGTTATTTTGTCCAAAAGTTGAAAACATGTAACTCACGTTCTTGTAAAATAAGTGCATATGCATGTCATATGCCCCCACATGTGCCTCAATATATATTTATTGTATTATATTTTCATTAAAATAATATTTTAAACCAATATGAACTCTTTTAATTATATAATTCTCATGGAGGCTTAAATCTCCATGAAAAACTAGCTAATATCCACCCTTTTTTAGGTGAGGGATGTATACTATGAGTCACTCAATTGTAAATAATTATTTAACTATAAATCGTTATGTAAAAACATGTAATCATGTATAAATATGCATTAACATATGGATAGAATATCATCATAATATGAATGTATCATGAAAGCATATATGAGTGTAGACACCGAAATCGTGTCGACTCCCCTGGTCATTCCTCATCTTATTCTTATTCGCCTATTTAACCCTTGTCGATCACTTGTTCCACCAACCTTGACCCTGGCAGCATGTAAAAATGAGCACAGAGCTAAAGCTTGACTCTATCCCCATTATACATCTGCCGACGACGGTCTTTACCCGGCCGATGTCGCCGACGTCGGTCACCTATCGGCCGACGTCGGCAATCCTGCCGACGTCGGTCACCTTGCCGTTATCCGTTACCAGTTATCATTCGGTTTCTCGAAACGGTTGACGAACCGTCTCTGGAACCGTCTCTCGCCTTCATCAACCTCCTCCAACCATTCGAGACTAGAATCCCGAACACTATTCGAAACGCTGATCAATCAAACCCGAGCAATCATCAACCTGCGAACTCCAAAATCAACACTCTCGGCATCAATCAATCTGCATTCAATCCGACTCTAACTATGGCTTTCATCGCGTCTTCTGGCAGGTAAGTATTATTCTGTTTGTTTTATTTCTTCTTGGTTATTCTTTATCAGTTCTATCATCCCTGCCTCTGTCCAGACTAAAACCCCCCAGACTCTGTTCAGACCTATCTCGACTCTCCCAGACCCTGTCCTGACTCTGTTCAGACCTGTCCCGACTCCCCCAGACTCTGTTCAGACCTGACCTGACCTTACCCAGACCCTGTCCCGACTCTGTTCAGACCCAGCATCCCTCGTTTACATCCCTGTCCCTGTCCCGACTCTCTCAGACCTTGCCTAGACCCTGTCCCGACTCTCTCAGAACCTGTCCCGACCCTGTTCAGACTTTTCCCAGAACCTGCCCCTACCGACGCCGATCACTACCCCGACCGATGACGGCACCTTAACCGACGTCGGCACCTTCCCTAACCGACGCCGGCACTACAGAGATCGACGCCGGTGACTGTGCAGAACAGTGCTGCATATCAAGTATGCACTTTTATTTTCTGTCATTTATTTCTATCATTATTATCTACTTTCGTCCAATATTCTGCTTTTTTATCAATGGGTTGATATCCTTCTAGGGAGTCTTCATACTTCCGGGATCGGGCATTCGCCTGACAGTCCACCCTATCTTTGACTAACGTTTTTCCGTGTTTTAGCCTTTTCTTCGCAGGTGTCATTCCTCCACAGCAAAAGAGGAGAATCTTTCAACATCTGATTTCGGTGCGCATGACTTTATCAGGTACTTCTAGCCTTGACCATCTTTTAGTTTCTTATTTCTTCTTTTGAATGTAGAAAGCAATTTTGCATAGAATCATTCTGGCACGCCCGGTGGGACCCTAGGTCCTCCTTGGGTTCTTTCTTTCTTTCGTTCATTTAGGTGCATTAGGTTTCTTCCTTTTCGCCTCCTTTCATCTCTTCTTAAACGACATCATGAGCAGAACTAAAACGAACATTTCTTTCTTTCTTTCTTGCACTTCTAGACTAGCTAAAACTCATATTCTTCGACTTTTTCTCCATTCGTCTTCATACGAACAAACATTTCGACTTGGGCATTAAAACACTTTGCATTCATTTCTATTTGCCTGCATCTTTTAGACCACACATAGTAATTTAAACCGCATATTGAATTAATCTAGATCACTTGATGTTACACGACCAGACCACCTGCACAAAACAAACATTTTAACTTACCTGAGACAAGGCCCGACTGGGATTTCATCCCCCAGCGGATACCTTACCCGTCCCGGTGACCCTACTTGGATTTCATCACCAAGGGGGAAGCCCACTCCGTTCTCTGGCGGAGGATAAACTCTAGTGGAAGTATATTTTGGCTAAGCAAAACCAGCTAACCACTGGAATCGTGAAGTGAGGGGAGCTTGCTCCTTAGCACCAGGCCTGTACGGAAGCTAACACAGATTTCTTGAGCACCATAACAAAACCCGAAACCATCTATAGACTGCTTCTTCTAGGACCTGACTCACAAAACCAACCTTCCACTACACACATTCTAAGGCATAAGCCACTATAATCCTAAAAATTTACTTCTAGGGTTTTAGGATCTGCTTGTGTCTTCATCTTTTTTAGTTCTTATCTGCTTGTTTGAGCTTGTGAGGACATTCTTTCTTGCCTTGAATGGTTCTGACACGTAGTCAAACCAAGGCTCTTCTTGACCACGCTAGCTATCAATCGCTTTCGCCTACCCTGTCTATAAACAATCATATATGGAGTTCTACTCGAAGACCGAAAGAATTCCTACTAGACTATCTCCAACCCAGACGCCTATCATCCCAGAAGGGGACCAAGATTTTGCAAGATTCTTGGACCTCAATACCGCAGCCCTCCAAAACTATCTCGCAAGAAAACCAATGCGGGACCTTTCGGGCAACGTGGCGACGACATCAACACCATTCGCCACCCAACCTTTTACGACTCAACCTTTCGCCTCAACCATTAACCCGACCATGGCCTATACGCAAAGTTCAGCCTCCTCATCTATTTTTAGACCAACCTCCATCGGGGTTTCGTTACCCCCTCAACCACCTGCAATTCAACCAAGTTCTACATTATACCAGAACTTGATTGTCTCGACCCCACACACTCTTGTGCCTATATATGCAGGAGTGCCTACATCGCCCTTTGTCAATGCCTTCACACAACCTCCTTTGGCGGTATCTAGTCAGCCTATGCCTTCTACCTTCATAACGCAACCACCTTTAGCCTCTACTTCTGCCCCTGCGACTAGTCATCCGTACATTGTACAACCGACTATGTCGCACGCCTCTTCTAACCTCTTTCAAGCGCCTTACAACCTAGGGGGTGCTCAACCCGCCAATCCGTCAGCAGATCTTATCAAGATGTTGATGGATAAAATGTCCCGTCTCGAAGCTTATATCTCCGGTTCAAGTAATGTCTCTTCATATGACCAGATTTACAACGAGCCCATCCACCCTTCTGTCCCTATCTGACCATACCCCAACCACTGGGAGCTTCCTAAATTTACTCGCTTTCAGAGTAAGGAAGACCCACAACAACATCTATGGGCATTTAGACATGCCTGTTATCTTATTGCCCATGACGATGCGTTGCTTTTACGCATGTTTCCTATGTCGCTTTCTGGCCCTGCCCTTGACTGGTATAGTTCTCTTGCCAGACATTCTATCTTTTCATTCATCCAACTCGCCCAACTATTCGTTGACCATTTTTCTATCAATATCACTAAACAAGTCTCAATCACAGACCTTTACTCCATCAGGCAATTTGACGACGAATCAATAGCCAATTTTGTCGCCCGTTGGAGAAGCTTGATTAATCAGCTCTCCTTCTCCTTGCCTCAACCCGAGCTCATTGAGCTCTTTTCCTGAGCATGTGTCAGTCACATCTCGTCCACCTTGCGGGTTCAAACATTCCACACTTTCGACGAGGCCTTCACCATGGCCCGAAAGCTTGAACTCCGCGCCATTGAAGAAGATAAGGTCAAATTGTGTAACACTAACACAAGAACCAATGACCATTCTTTTTCCAGACCTTCTTCTACCCACTCTCAATCCAAGGGGTCGGCAAACACTGTCATCTTTAGACCATCATCTTCAACAATAACCAACCACTCATCATCTTCAACATTAGACTACATCAATAAACATTTTCAACGTCAATCCTTACAGCGTCAATTCACTCCAATTGGGGAGTCATATGCCTCTGTCTTGGATAAACTCGTCAAGCAGGGGGTCCTCAATCTCCCTCCAATCCGACCACATCAATTCGACCCCTCAACACCTATCCCTGCATGGTACAGGGAGAACCACTTTTGCAACTATCACCGTGTCAAAGGCCATGACACGGATCACTGTCAAACTTTCAAAAACATCGTCCAGGACATGCTAGACAAGGGGAATCTTATTTTAGATAACCCGAATGCACTGCCCAACCAAAACCTCGACATTTTCAAGCAACCCTTTTCTAATCACCCCCCTACTCAAGACAACGTCCAAACCATAATCAATGACCCTCAAGACCATGATATACACACGGTCGACACTATCTTTTCTCTTATCCCTGACCAACCTTTTTCACAGGTGGAAGACCTTTCTTCCCCTATACCTCCTCCACATGGCGAAGAACTTTCTTCTCCCACTTGTCCTCCATTGACTTCTCCCATATTGGAGGACGCTTTGACCACATCAACACCAGCTGCCTCGCCTTCATCCTTATTATCATCCATAGACAATCATACCTTTTTGACTCCTCAACCACACACAGAAGCCATGACTACTCCAGAGCTCTTTCCACTTAAAGAGCCCACACCTTTAATCCCTTCTCCATTGAGAGAAAAACCGTCCACATCTAAGTCCAAACCCGCGCAGGCGTCCATCATACCCAAAGAGACTAAACCTCTTGGTGTTCGCCCCACATCTAATCTCGCCTCGCATAAAGGTGGCCCTCAACCCAAACCAAAGAAGGCCACTAAACCACACCGGAGGCCTCCTCCCCTATCTTCATCATTACCTTCAATCTTGGGCCCACATCCGTCTACTTTACTCAGAGTGCTTCTCACTCCCATACTTCACAGAGGTAAGTCACCTCCATTATTCTATCAACCCGTCAGACTTATACCTCCTTCAAACCATCGACCAACGCCTCTTACGCCTCCCAAACCAATGTCACCAACCCTCTCTGCAATAAAACATCCCGACCCGTTAGCAGGTTCATATGCCTTGCTCTTACGGCAATTGTTGCAGTCCTCTCGTCTCTATCTCCCGCCTCTTAGACCATATCACTCTCTCGGACCAAAACCACCATGGTTCGATGACACTTGCATTTGTGCGTATCATCGCACGCCTGGGCACGACACGGAGCATTGTCATGCCCTCAAGGTCGTCGTTCACCAATGTTTGGAGAATGACACCTCTCTTTTCAACCACATTATCAACAAACCTTCAACACCACCCCACTCATCAACTCTCGGATCAAGGCCATCTTGGTTCGACAACTCTAAATTCTGTCATTATCATCACACTCCGGGACATGACACCGAGCGTTGTTGCGCTCTTAAAGCTGTCATTCGTCACCACCGGAAAAAGGATTCCTTTCTTATCAAGGATCCTATTGACCCCCCCCTTTGACAAATTATCAACACCGACCCATACCTCTCCAACCTCGTCATCTAAATCGGGATCTCCACGACAGACTAGGGTCCCTTCGCTACCTTTAACCCCTTTATTCGACATCAACACAGTCCATCTTACTATTAAACCTCAACCGACCTTAACCAATCTTTCAAACATTCTCCCTAGCCGCTGGGGGAATTCAACCTTCATCCAAACTTTGACCAATTTTTCAACACAGTCTCGACCACATATCAATCACTCTTTCAACTTAACCTCAACCAGACTAGCAACCAAACATTTAACCCGACCTCAACCAAACATTCGACCCAACCAAAGACCAAATACCAACCAATCAACCCTCGACCAACCATTGACCAATTATCAAATGACCAAATCTCAACCAAACATTCGACCCAACCTTTTTATCAAAACATTCAACCTTTTTCAATCAATCAACAACCATATCAACCAACTTCACATCCACTAATCAATCAACACCTGACCAATCCAGAAAGAGGCAAATGGGGCAAGTTTGCTCCTAATTGACTCGGACCTTATCATGCACATGTATACACCAGGGACTTACCAGAACCTGAACCCCTTTTCATGCGTTGCATCTACGACCGTTCTACTGCTAGTCGAGTATTCGTCCACTTGACACTTAACTTGAGCTCGTCCCTTGAGCAATCCCCGTCCTCTTTAATCCTACTTCCTTTCAACCCTATTCCTCTTAACAATTCCTATAACCCTTTTATGATGTATGGATGCTTTGTCCTAATAAAAGGGAGCCCTTGACCTTCTATAATCTTGTCCATGACTCACATTTCTATAAAAACAAATCAAGATGTCAAAACATATCCATGGTCACTATATCAATATCAAAATCAAAAAAACAGACTGCTCCTTCGAAGGACAGCTGTATTATCATTGTTGTATTACTAGACTGATCCCTTGAAGGACAGCTAGGCCAACTTATCAAACATTATTAAACAAAAATCTAGACCACTCCCTCGAAGGATGGCTATGACTAATCTGGCAATAAATAGCATTATTTTAGAAGCTTCCCGCATTGATCAGCTTTGCAAACTGACCACCAAGCAAATGACATCTCTATGCAGGCTTCCCGCATTGATCAGTCTGCGCCAAAAAAAAAAAAAAAATGAGTCACGGACTTGGCTTGTAGTTGTCTCAGGGTCTCCTATAAAAAGGGGCATAGTTATCTCTGCTCTTAAAATGGGTTACCCTCTTTCCTCCTCCTATTACCTGCTCAAGGGACTTCGAGCTCACTTTAATGTCTAAGTGATTCGATTACCGCTCTAACATAACTATGGTCAACGACGTCACGCATGAATGGGGCTCTTGGTTCTCATAACCCCTATCTATGCTATCTTTTTGGTCCTTGTCAATGAAAGAGCGATTCGCTTTTCACTTCTTCTACACTTTGGTCACATTCACCCTCATCACTTGTCAATCAACTTCGCTCAACTCTCTTTTCAGACCATCAACATGACCTAGCCTATTCACCCTAGTTTCTATGGACACCAATACACATGGAAACTATCGACTCGCCGTAATTTATGTTCAGCATAAACTAATACTTGCTGAAGCATAAATAGACCTCAATTCATTTTTAGCATACATCCATCATGAATATGGAATATTGCTAGGGATGAAAAACCCATCAACCAATGTTGCAGAATACACCATTTGGAAAAGGCTGCAACATCTTTTTTTTCCTCATCATTTCATCATAACCATGACCAATCTCTCAACTATTTTAACCACCTGTCTACCACTCGGACCCTTTGTCTGAACTACATTGGTCTGAGGCCCTTCCACAGGGGCTATGTAGGCAGCACTCAGATGACACGACCGTCTTCTGGGGTTAGCTCGACCATTCTCGTTTGTTCATCTCTCTGATGGACAAACCTTCTTGCCTTCTTTTAACCATAACCTTGCCCTTCACCATGACCCATTTCCACCCCTTTGACCCTTCCTCCCTTTTAGGGAGAACTACATCGGCCTAAGGCCCTATCACCAGGGCTATGTAGGCAGCACTCAGTTGACATGGGGTCTTCTGGGGTTAGCTCGGCCGCATCCTTTCATCCATTCATCCATCCATCAACCACCAACCATTGGGGATCATGCCTATCTCCTCCGACCTCGACCACTTCCAAGACGTTGTTGCCTTGGTTGTTTTTGCATGTATGCTACCTCATGACTGGTTAGCAGAATTGTGCGCAGACCTTTTTGGACCCTCACAAGTATAGGATCGCAAGCCGGTTGATCCGCACTACTTGTGACTTTTTCGTGTTTCTAGGAGCACTTCCTGAGCCCGGGATACCTGGAACGTGATGACCCATTTGGAGCTTCAGCTTAGATTGAGTGACCCGATCAGCAGATGACTAAATGCTGGGGCCCGGTTACTTCAATTTTGGCACTCCTCAACCCTTGACCTGCGACACTTTGGCCTAACCTTCTCGTGCAGTGGTATGCGTGCAATCACGACTTTTGCAGCATTCACCCTCACCCCTTTTTCATCCACTCTTTGTCAAATCAGCACCCGATTCCCGGTTCCCTTCCCTCGGCTCCTGCTTTGAGGGGGAATACCTTATCCTTACTCGGGGCATTTTGCTTCCTATTTTTGTCTTACAGTTCATTCGAACAACCAACAAGATGAAATCAACCTTATCCTTACTCGGGGCATTTTGCTTCCTATTTTTGTCTTGCAGTTCATTCGAACAACCAACAAGACGAAATCAACCTTATCCCTCACCTGGGGCACTCACTCCTATTTTTGTCTTGCAGTTCGTCCAGAACAACCAACAAGACAAAAAGGGGCAAATGTAGACACCGAAATTGTGTCGACTCCCCTGGTCATTCCTCATCTTATTCTTCTTCGCCTATTTAACCCTTGTCGATCACTTGTTCCACCAACCTTGACCCTGGCAGCATGTAAAAATGAGCACAGAGCTAAAGCTTGACTCTATCCCCATTATACATCTGTCGACGACGGTCTTTACCCAGCTGATGTCGCCGACGTCGGTCACCTATCAGCCGACATCGGCAATCCTACCGACATCGGTCACCTTGCCGTTATCCGTTACCAGTTATCATTCAGTTTCCTGAAATGATTGACGAACCATCTCTGGAACCATCTCTCACCTTCATCAACCTCCTCCAACCATTCGAGACCAGAATCCTAAACGCTATTCGAAACGCTGATCAATCAAACCCGAGCAATCATCAACCTGCGAACTCTGACATGAACACTACGACATCAACACTCTCGGCATCAATCAATCTGCATTCAATCCGACTCCAACTATGGCTTTCATCGCGTCTTCTGGCAGGTAAGTATTATTCTATTTGTTTTATTTCTTCTTGGTTATTCTTTATCAGTTTTGTCATCCCTGCCTCTATCCAGACTAAAACCCCCCAGACTCTGTTCAGACCTGTCTCGACTCTCCCAGACCCTGTCCCGACTCTGTTCAGACCTATCCCGACTCCCCCAGACTCTGTTTAGACCCAACCTAACCTTACCCAGACCCTGTCCCGACTCTGTTCAGACCCAGCATCCCTCGTTTACATCCCTGTACCTGTCCCGACTCTCTCAGACCTTGCCTAGACCCTGTCCCGACTCTCTCAGAACCTGTCCCGACCCTGTTCAGACTTTTCCCAGAACCTGCCCCTACCGACGCCGGTCACTACCCCGACCGACGATGGCACCTTAACCGACGTCGGCACCTTCCCTAATCGACGCCGGCACTACAGAGACCAACGCAGGCGACTGTGCAGAACAGTGCTGCATATCAGGTACGCACTTTTATTTTCTGTCATTTATTTCTGTCATTATTATCTACTTTCGTCCAATATTCTACTTTTTTATCAGTGGGTTGATATCCTTCTAGGGAGTCTTCGTACTTCCGGGATCGGGCATTCGCCTGACAGTCCACCCTATCTTTGACTAACGTTTTTCCGTGTTTTAGCCTTTTCTTCGCAGGTGTCATTCCTCCACAGCAAAAGAGGAGAATCTTTCAACGTCTGATTTCGGTGCGCATGACTTTATCAGGTACTTCTAGCCTTGACCATCTTTTAGTTTCTTATTTCTTCTTTTGAATGTAGAAAGCAATTTTGCATAGAAACAATGAGACATGTAATTTAAGGCATACAAGTGTCATGTCAAATAGATATAGAAATTAGGCATGTAGTAAAAATGATTATTAAATAGGAATACATAGTAAATGTGCATGATATGAATCATGAAAATGTAAATAAGAATAAAAAATGTGTGATATAGATCATGACACAAAAAACTAAGTGAACTTGGGAACTTGACCCAAAGAACTGAATAAATTCACTCATACGCACATAATAAAAGCACACACAATAACACTCAATGTCACACATAATGTCGAGGGTTGCATACAATGGATAATAAATTTTCATGCACTCTAAATAGCAAGGGCCAAAAATAAAGGAAAAAAAAATGTTGCACACATAGGGACAAGGGCCACAAATAATGGACAATAAATTTTTTTCACACCTAAGGCCAACGGCCACAAACAATGCACAATGAAATTTCACACACACAAGTTTAAGGGAATATAAAAATGGATAATAAAATTTGACAAACATAAGGACAAGGGATGTATACAATAGACAAAAAATTATTATCCTATTATGAAAATAAACAATAAAAATTAAGCATAAAATAAGTGAAACTAGTCTATGTTATCAATATATGTCAATGCCACAACTTAGTAAAATAACATATTGATAAAATGTATCACTGTAAAGAATATGAGTAATAGAAATGCATGTGTAATAAATCAATGGATATCAAAATATTAAATGAAAATGTCATAGTAAGATATAGCCTATATCAATTTAACCTATGGAATAAGATGCCCCCACCATTGGCATTGCACCCTAAGTATAAGAATGCTTTGCACCTATGAATACATGTATCATGTGTAACGTGTATGTATTGCATCTCACTAATTTATATCATGACATATGCATATGAAAAAGGATATTTAATACCAAACATGTGATAAATAAATAAAATGAATAATGGAAACTAGCAAAAATGTCCTGCCTATGTCCTATTTTTTATTTATGGAATAATTTGATATTTTTTATATTTTTGAAATACTAACTTAATTAAGGTGATGAACAATTAAAAAATATATGGGATGGTCATGTGCCAGTCCTATTCAAACATGGGAAGGGTTAATTTACACAAGCAATATGTTTCAGGTGTAACTATATCAAAATATAAAAAATAAGTTTGTTCTATATTGTATCCATCATCATCTATCATCATGAATCATAAGATATTTTGTATGATGAGTAACTTGAGGAAACAAAGTATCCAATAGAATCCACTATAAATTAAGAGAAACATGTGCCTATGTTATCCTTAGAACACCCTAAACTGTTAATATCTATAACATAGGACACATAGTAAGTACTAGATTTTGTGAGTCTTGAATGAACCTCTTATGTAATGGGTGGTGAAGAATTTATATTCAAGGAAATTCAACTACTTTCCCTTGAAATGTATATTTAAATGAACCTTATTAGGTTTTATAACCAACAACATAGAATGATTCTGAGTAGGTGGAATAACTAACTATGTAGAATGATCATGAGTAGGTTTAATAGTTGACTTTATAGCATGATCTTGAATAGGTGTAATAACCAATTGTGGTTGTGGTGGGGGTGGAGGACGAAATTCATGCAGATGAATAGGGCACCCATATTAAATACCTAGAACTATGATTACCCAACTAAAATTTATATACTTGACATGTTTATGTGTTGAAGATGGTATTGCATAGATATTGTGTATGTAAGGGCATCCTAATCAAGAACTTATGTTCTTGGTAATAAAAATCATGGATTAACAAGTACTACATGGTTTTGGGATAGTTTTATATCTAGGCCTAACTTTCCCTAGGTGCATGCTGAAGTGATCAAAACCCAATGTGATTGTGTAATGGCATTTCATGAAAGGCTTAGATTTATCATGTGCTCACCCAAAACATGCAACAAGAAACTAGTTCCTATTTTTTTTGTCATGTGAAGGTGTAATTAACATATATCAATGCTCAAACATCCACTTTACTTAATGATTAACCAGAAAAAGAAAAACATATTTATGGGCATAAATTCAACTAAATGAACACAAATGATTAAGATGACCAAGACCATTATTTCCATAATCTACATAATAGCATTCAAGTAACACATATTTCATTCATCATATTCATAATAGATTCACAATTTACATAAATAAGTTCACAGTGCAACTTAGTTATAAAATTTTGCTCTCTAATAGAGTACCATAACAATCTCACAAAGGTATCCTCGATTACATCAATGGAATAATAATCAACCACATTTAACAACATTACAAAGCTACAATCAGGGGTATTTATACTTAGATTTCCACAACCAAATAGTTATAATAATAATC
Organism: Torreya grandis; assembly: GCA_037957365.1. NCBI lineage: Eukaryota > Viridiplantae > Streptophyta > Pinopsida > Cupressales > Taxaceae > Torreya > Torreya grandis. The sequence goes on along the minus strand of JARHVA010001555.1, from coordinate 779,490 downwards.
ACACTCATAGTGACTCCTCAATGATCTTCAATACTCTATGAGTCATAGAAGTCCATTACATTATTTCCCTAAGGACCCAGGCCTTTATGCCCCTATATTCCTACTTAGTGTTGGATACTCATTTTTGAGTGCCTATATTATCCCAAGATAGTGCTCAATTCATGCATCACTTATTTTGTTTCATCCCTAAGAATCATTCCCTAACCATCTCCTGCTTCCCACACATTCCCTAAGTCTTCTACTAGTGTTTCAAAGCTTTTGTTCTTATGTTCTCCATTTATTATGCATATTATCTAACTGGGTCTTCCTATTTTATAAACTCCCATGCCATGGTCTTCTATGCCTATGGCTCTTTTGCATCATGCTTCTTCCATGTCATGAATCTTTACAAAATATCCAAAATTTGGGGTCCAACATCACCCCACACTACACCATTAGTCCATTCTAAACTAATCACTGGTTTTAGACTCTACCAAAAATTTACGGCCTACCTACTCAATATAATTTTTAGGACCTTCCCAATGTGACAAGGTGTTGAGAAAATTCATTGTTAATTATTCAATTGCCATTTTTAGCTTCTTAGTCTCCTTGTTTTGGTCAGGAAACTCTCTTCCTTTATTGATCAAATGTTCAAAGGATGTGGAAGCATCCTTATGAATGCCTCCAAGTGTGGTGCCCTTGCATTAACTTGTCTTCAAAGGGCCATAAAGTTAGAGTTTATTTCCTATCAAAGTACATTTATTATTTCTTTCATGGCCTCTACATCCTTAAATTGTGTGCTCTAAGTGGTATTTTATTAACAAGGCTATATCAACCAATTGCTATCACTGAAGCTCTTCCACTTGAAGATGATCTTCCAAAATTTTGTTGGGTCATGCTAGATTCTCAAATACCCCATATAAATTGGGAATGACATCTCCAACTCTATGCAAGGCTTACTTGCACACCTACAAAAATTTTATAAACTACTCTGTTTCCCATACTTTTTGATTCCTAGGGCCACGTTACTCTTTGCACTATTTCAAAAGGAGGTCCATAAAAGTATCTAGTTTGTCTAACACCTCATTATATAGGGGTATTCATCCATGAGCACTAGGTCTTGGCTTAGAATTATCTTATATATATTTAATTTTTTTACCTTGGCAACTATTTCTACCTCCAACCGGTGCTTCAACTTAGCCAACTCTTCTTCTAGTTTGGTTGTGGTAGCAACCTATTTATTATATAGTGCCACCACCTTGGCATGTTTATGCTCAACCTATCATGCATCAAAATTTGTAAGGACATTATCCCTTTTAACCTTAGATTCTATTTTCAAGAGTGTCATGCTAGTCTATATAGAGATAAGCTGATGAGGATCAACCTAAAGAGTAGTGGGTAGCACCAATTATTGAGGATCTAGCACTAAACTATCATAGGGAATCTTAAATTAATGTTCTTCATCATACATGTCAGTAAATAATGATAGATCATGGTAGGTCTGGTTAGTTACATATTCTTGAGCAAGATGAGAATACAAATATAGCATCCTATTAGGGATGCCTTTTTGGTACTGGATGCAAAGGTTGGTAGTTGTACCAGGCTTGTTTTTTCTATAATGAATTCATCAATTAGCTCTTTACCCTTTAAAATATCCCACTCAAGTATCTCAACCTCCATTTATTTCTCTTGATAAGTGATCCTAATGTCAAGGCCACTCAGTCCTAATTTTGCTTCATAACCTTCCCTTTCTTTAAAAACTAGATCTTCAACCTCCATCTGTGTCTCCTTAAGGGTGGTATCTTCATGTTGTGTCAAGGAGGGTGTCTTCTCAAAGTCAGTGTCCTATTTTTTAGTTTAGACTCTTTTCAAGGTCACTTCTAGTAGATATCTTAGCTTTTCCATGTCTCAATCCTTAGGTGCATTTGTATCTTATTCTAAGGGAACAATTTATGTGGTTGGCTTTGGGCCTTCTGGTTGATTGGCTAGTGGATCCCTCTTTGGTAGTGACTAGGCAGTCCTTTACCTTTTTAAAGGTTTTGGATGAGATCTTGATGTGGTATCATTCCTAAGGCACTTATAATTCATTTCCTATGGTTGTGTTGAAGGAAATTTTTCTCTCTCACACTCTACATCCCCAAATATTTTTTTTGGGCTTCAACATATAAAATAAAGTATGGATGGAATTACCAACCAATGTTTATTGTACCTTTATGTCAGTTCTATCCAATTCAACCCTTTATCCATAAGTTTTCTTCTTGGGGTATCCATACATCTTGTGGAGAGTGTGAGTCTTCAAATATATATGTTCAGTAGTAAGTGTCATAAGCTACACATCATACATCTATTTGATGGTGTTCATGAAGTATCACATTGTGAAAGCATAACGTAGCTTAAGATAGGCAAAAATTTCTCTAGATAGGGCCATCTTGATATATTCAAGGGAGTAGTGTTTCTTTATAAGAAACTTTTCTCGATCTCCAACATGTTTAGGGAAGTCCTTTGGAACGTGCCACTCTTTCTTAAAGGCTCACTTCATTCTATAATACCATGATTTCATCTTGATATTATAGGATGGTGAATGGCTTATACTAATCCATAGGGTATTTATGCTCAAGTGGGTATGCCCATTTCAATTCTCTAGAGGTGTAGTCAGGTATACCAATTTCATATAACACCATTAATAACATAAATGTGCCACATCAAAACCTATGATTGGGTACCTATATGGTTTTCTCTGCATCCTCTATGATTTTATTACCAAAGTATAGTACCCAATTGTATTTCAACCCCTTGGTGACTTGTTTTGAAACATACAGGTGGGCCATGTCCACCTCCTTCCATATGTATTCACTTCTAACCTTTATCATTATTATTTGCATGGCCACTCAGAGGGTGGGATCGTAAAGACTTACAATGTGTATGGTATGACCTTGTTTCCATTATTCAAGAACCACAACCATATTTTCTATCTCATCTTGGTCCTCTATGTCAAATGCAAGTTTTATGCCTAAGCACTGCAACCTTGATACTTTTCTAATTATTTTGATTGTGATTCTCATCTAGCACCCAATGAAGTAGATGTAATCCTTATGCACCCATTAGATTAAAAACTTCACCACTTCTACTAGATTTATAAGTTAAGGAAGGTTAAAGAGTTGGAAGAGGCTAGAAGTATCTAGGGTGTTGAAAATCTTCAAGTTTTAGACTAACTCAATCTTGGTATTTTGGTGCTTGATCCTATAGTCATTTTATAACTCTAATTCATTCCTAGGTTGTCGATGAGTGTTGTCAAAGATAGTGTAAGTCGACACGTTGGACACCCAATTTTTAGTGCATAATATTATCTTGAGGTTCTGCATTTATTCAATCATCAAAGGTGGTAGTGGAGGCATGACATATTTATTCTTTGCTTGGCATGCCATCTCTGTCACTACATCTCCCACATGTATGCCTAGATATTCAGGTGTTTCTTCTCTAAATAATACTATCTCCCTACCAACACTCAATTCTTCTTCCTCTAAAATTGTAGGTAATGGTTCACTTTATCGAGCCTTTTTATTTGGCTACAACACCCTTCATGGAGCCTTAAGGTTGAGGCATGACCATACAATGTTCCCAAAATAATGTGTTTATTTTTGTAATTGCCTCAGCTCTCCTGATTTAATGCCCATTAATGGCAATGTCAGCCTCTACAACATGAAATTATAGAAATCATACCTTCTTGTATAATTCACTTGGCTTTATTTATTCATCTTAGTTAAAACACACTTCAAGATATAAAAATAATTAGAATTTGTCACTCTACACCTGAACAGATACATTGGAATTCATTTTGCAAAATCTCAAGCTCTCTCCTTTCACTCTATAAGTTCACAATCACAATAATAGTAAAAAGTGAAATGAACCATTTGTCTTTTTATAGGCTTGAGGGTGTAACTTTAATTTACTACCCCTCCTCTTTGACCATCACTTCACATACTAAATGTGACCAACATTATTTCCATGATGTGATGTTAACACACTTTCCATTACAACTATCACCTTATATTAATTACATGTCCCTTCTTGCATTTTTATCAAAGTGCATGATAGTTGTGGCCCCTATTTGAATGTTCATACCAAAGGTGAGAATTACTCCTTACCTTATCTAGATTATGGTTGCATGCCACATATTGCATACCCTTTTGTACTTATACAATTTCACTTGCACACCTTTACTTTTGTGTTTATCCATATAGAACATATCTAGGCACTTGATACATGTAACACCCCTACCCCACACTAACAGTGTTTTTTGGTCCTCCACGAGAACATAAGTAAAAAAAATGCTAAAGTTGATTATAAAACCACTAAAATGGCATGCAACTAATGTAATGCTTTATTGAAACAAATAAATCCTAAATTAAACTAATGGCATATACCTTATTGGTATAAATAAGAAATAATTATTCATAAAATCACAATCACAATTGACTAACATTGTAATAACTAGGAAGAAATTGGCCATCTAAATGCTTCAAATTACATGTACTAGTGGGACATATACTATGAATAATGAAAGGACCATCCTAGTGGACATGAAGTTTCTTGGAGTGGTGCATGAAATTAGAGTCATATATTAAGACTTGCATTCCAAGAGTAAAAGTATTATTATTGAGGTGGTGATCATGCCATGCCTTTTGTTTTCATTTCTCCACACCTTGATTCAAGTGTGTAAGAAAGTGAGTTTCATCCAATTACAATAAATCATTGAGGTGTGATTTCAAAAAAGGCCTCATCATCCAGCCACTTGATGTGCATAATGCAAAGAGAGGGAACAAGGACTTATACAAGAAAAACTACTTCAGTACCAAACATAAGGTTGAATAACATGCTCTTATTTAAATGCTTGTAAACGGTCTGATAAGCCTAGAGTACCATAGACACATGATCATCTCAATCAGTGCATCCAATATTACATATCTTAGTTAAAGTGATTCCTAAGATCTTATTGAATGCCTTAGTTGTACCATTGTCCTGGGGATGATATGCCATTATCTTATGGTGATCAATCATGAATTCAGCCAATAGGACATGTATAGTCTCATTGAAGAAGTGAGTACCACAGTCATTAATGAAACTCAATGGAAAACTAAACCTAGTAATAATATGATCCCAAATGAATCATGTAGTATTAGAAGTTTTACAATCTCATGTTAGTGCATCTTTAACCCAACAAAGGAGATAGTTGGTATCAGTGATAACATAGCATGAACCAATATGCTATCTTAATGGTGTGATGGGGCCAACCAAGTCATTCAAAAGGTTCTTGAGATAGAATAGGATGAACGGGAATTTCATCCTACCGATTTGGCTTTCCCACATGTTGGCAAATGTCACATTGGCATGCATAAAGCTTAGCATCCTTAAATATGGTAGGCCACAATAAAATAGCTAAAATAACCTTTCACATGATAGCTTCATCAGTGTAATTTCCTCTAAAAACACCTTCATAGACATCATAGAGCACTTTGGTGTACTCATGTTTCATGACATAGCATTGGAGTACCTCATCTTAATGAAGATTATAAAATTCCCTGATAAGTTGGAATGGAATGGTGTGAACGATGAACTGATTCTTAGCTAGAGTGATTAAGTGAGCTAAGGTTGATCTAATATTAAAAAAGTTGACTATTTCCTCTAATTCCTTAACAACACATGAGACATGGAATAAGTACATGTCAGTTAGTTGTCTTCTATAGTGTGTGCTAGCTCACCAAATTCAATTTGTGAAATATGGTTTGGACTAAAATTGGCCTTACCAACCTTGACGATAACTGAGAACTAGAATTATTGAAATAACACTATCCATTAGAAAATACAACCATGAAAAACTAGTTTATTGAACAAATACTTCAATGCCTCATGATGTATGAAGAAAATAAATGGGGTTTCTAGCAGATACTATCAGAAGTTTTAAAGAGTGTAGATCATAGATAATGTCTCATGCTCTATAGTGGTATAGTTTCATTTGGCTAGAGAAATATTTCAACTTACAATGTATATGGGGTGATGCAAATTACCCTCTCTAGGTTAAACAAGTATAATACTGAATACCATGTTGAAAGCATCAACATGAATGTGAAATGGTTTAGTCTAGTCCGAGAATTACAGAATCCATGTGGTAATAAGCTTATCCTTGAAGGAAAAAAAAGCTTGTTGGCATGTATGGGTCCAAATAAATTGTTTAATATATTTCAATAACTCCTATAGAGGTGTTACAATTTGAGCATATCCACAGATAATTTTTTTATAATATCTAGTGTGGCTTAAGAAGGCATGAACCTCTCATTGGATAGTCGGTGTTGGTAGGCAGAGGATGATGTAAATATTTGTAGGGTTCACTAAAAATCCATCTCAAGAAATAATATGACCAAGGATAATGCTGAATGGAGTAAAAAAGAGACATTTATTCAAATTAAGATAAATATGAAGATTCCTAAGACTCTTAAGCATGATATAGATATTATAACAATGGTCTTTCACTAAGCTATAAACTATCTAGTCATTTAGATAAACTTGAATGGACTTATGGATAAAGTCCTTGAAAACTTCAATGGTGATCTTGGAGAACATAGCAGGGGAATTATTCAATCCAAATGGCATGGAATTATAATCAAAAGACCCCTACTCAGTGGAAAATTTAGTCTTTGGCTTATCTTCTTTTATAATCTAAACTTGATGGTACCTAGAGAAACCATATATAAAGGTGCAAATTTCACATCTAGCAACTCCTTTGAAGATCTCTTTGGTGTATTAAGAAAGGATCAATAATGAAAATAGAATTAAGTAACCTATAATACACACAAATACGTATGTTCCCATAATTTTTAATACTTATTAATATAGGACTTACCCACCCAGATTCATTAATAGGATTAATGATTCCCGCACGTAACATTATATCGATCTATTCTTTGAAAGGACACACAAATTTAAATTCATTAAATAAGGCCTTTTTATGATTAGAAAGCACCTTCAACCAACTTGATATTAATTTTATCTAAAGAATGGACACCCTTCATCTCACTATAGTTGTTTAGGAAAACTTCTTGGTACTCTTTCAATAGTTCAAACTCTTTTGTGATTTCGGTATCAGACTAGTAATTCCCCATATTAGCCATCTTTGGTGCATCCTTCATGCCAATATTATGTTAAATGGTCTGAAGTGATTCCAAGTATGGGTGTGTATCTATAATTTTTTCATTAATTTTTTGAGTGCCATACTCCATGTGGACAGCTAGATGATCAGTTAATGGGTCAGGAAGATTAGATCTTTCAGCCTCACCAACTTGAAATACAAATTTTTAATTATCCTATCAGATTTCCTCTCTAAGTACAGGATTCAGTATAGGTTATAGTGTATAATAATATGCATACTCAATAGTCTCATTAAAAATTGTCAATCCTTCCTCTGACATGCCATGAATGCTTTAAATCCAATCTTCAATGGGGCTTGGGTCATCAATGACTGTTTGACATAGATTATATTGTAAGGCACAAATCCATCTATGGGGATGAATATGAAAAAATTTAAATCATATTATTCTTAAGCATGTACCAAGAAAGGGTGCCTATATGGCATTATTTATGGACATACCATGCTCTATCCCAAGTGTGTAGAGTGCCATAAAATGTGTAAACACAAAATTACTCTAGAAAGAAAGTTTTGTCAACCATTCACAATGCCTCACAAGCCACAAGGGGAAGCTCATATACCACTATAGATAATAGCACCATGTATATGGTTATATTGTTAAAATATATGATGTAATTTAGAATGTATATGACCCCAAGTAAGCATATGCTCATGATGAGTTTGCCACCACCTTATAGCTATGCCATAAAAGTGTGAATAATTAATCACACTCGATCAACACCAAAATCATAAAAGAATTCCAACTATTGGACAAATTTATGGACTTCTATTTGACTGTGGAACCATAAAGCTTCATCTAGGATTGTGGATGGAACAACCAAAATTTATCCATGCATAACTTGGCTAATAATAAGACAAAAAAATTTATAGCATTTGTGATACTTTCACCGAGTATCATTGCTACTATCAATAACACCACATACTTTCCTAGTAAGGTTGTAGTCACCTTGTGCCCATTAGCCATGCATTATTAGTGGTGTTAGAGAGGGATTATGTGTATGCCTATCATAAGATGCTATCAGGGGTGGGATCATGGAGTTCACTGCCTTGAGCTATGACATTATATATATGATTAATGTCATCATCAACATTAATAGGTTCAACATATAGGGGATCATGAGCATGGTCCAATGAAATGAATACATTTTGGTCATTATTTTCAAAGCTAATGTTCTATTTATTAAATTTTAAATCAATTTTTTTGGAATAACACCATTGATGACCTAATAGTGTTGGGAAGTCACAAGCCTCAGTTAACTCTAGGACTTCAAAGTCCACTTTGAATGTAACATCAAGGATATCCATGGTGGCATGTTTTAAGACATCAATAGGTAAAGCATGAATCTTGTTAGCCATGAATAAAACATGGGGTGAAGGTTGCAAAGATAGGATAGCCATCATCTACCACACATCTTTGGTGAGAACATTGACTTTATCACCAATGTCAACTATGATGTCTTATATTACCCATATATTGATGGTGGTGTTCACCAATATCTCTTTATCCTCTTTTGAGCTAGGGGGAATGGGAGTATCTTTCCATTAGGCATGGTTTAATCAACAATCTCTAATATGCCTTGGTGTTGATTATTTAGCTAGTTACATAATAGTGGTATAATATCCTCATCTAATAGTCACTTTCATATCTCTTGGAAGTCATCCCACACCATATCATGATGATTTGTGTATTTTTAAAAATATACACATTGAGCAGTGTCATAGTCCTTAAAAAAATAGATCTCCCCTTGTGATTCCCTTACCAAGTTCATAGTGTCTTGGATCACATCCTTCTAATGTTGAGCATTGAGATACCTAGTAACATGAGGCTCTTTGCACTTTACTTTCTTAATAGGTGGAGTGGATGTAGACTAGGACTATCCACAGCTACATGTTGTAATATTAACTTTAGGGTCTATTAGAGTGATAGGGTATGGTCTCTAGTGTGGTTTCTTAATGTGTATCATATTGACACTATTCTCATTTATTTATTTATTAATGGTTGTGTACAAGTCATGACACTCCTCTAGATGATGCTCATTTTTTATAGAAATCACATATAGGATAAATAGGGAAGTTGTACTAATAGTGATCAAGGGAACCACACTTATAAAAAGTTTGTAGTGTAAAGTGTCCACTTCCAAGTCCTCAACCTTGATCTCACCCATGATAATTTCCATTCTCTTGGTTATTTAAAATAGAGGCTTTACATGTACCATGCACACATTCCTCATTAATGTCACAAATGAGGTGTTAATCATTAGTATCATGAGTATATGCATAAAATATCTTGAAATAAGTGGACACCTTTGACTGAGTGGCACATTGTAATAGAAGACAAGATCAAACATCATGTTCTTCTTGGTAGATTTCACATGACTTCTTGAGTATGGTGTGTATGTTCTTATGGGGACAATTATTTCTATTATGGCCTTCAAACTCACAATAGACACACCATAGGCCTCTATGAGTGCCATGAACACTGTGTGTAGTCATATTTTCTAATTTATATGCAATTGTAGTGATTTGAGTTTGCATGAAAGGACTAATTTTTGTATCAATATTGACAATAAATTCAGTATGAAGGGTAGCTTATAAGGCCTTGTGCAAGCTAGTAAATTTATCTAAGATAATGTTCATTTAAAGGGGAGTAAAGACCTCTCATGAACCATTGATCATGTTGAGAAGCATTGATCTCAAATGAGAGATTGGAAAAAAGTGTCTTGAACTATGCATCATATTCATGAACACTCTCAGTTAATTCCCATTTGATATATTTCAGCGTAACAATAATCTATTGTTCAAACTTGAGAATGTCAAATTCCTAGATGAATACTACCTTAAGATAATCATAATCGACTACAACTTGTTGAGGATCATATTTATAATACCAATTATGTTCTTGTTTTAGTAGGGTGGTTACAAATTGAGTGGATTTTTGATCAAAGGAGGTTATGTCATGTTGTCTCTAGATAAGTTCACACTTGTGAATATGTTTAGAAACATTCTCCACACCTAGATATTTTAGGAAATGGAGCATCGTTTTTTAGTAAATGGTGGGTGGTTGAGGTGCTTGTCATGGGGGATACTAAGAAATTTTGAGCCATCCTATTCCCTAGGGAAATTTCACCACTTCCTCATGAACCTCCCCATAATCCACCTCCAACACCTCCAACAATACAAAAAACACTAAATACATTAGGCATTGAGTCAGGTTGAGTCACTATATTTGGGCCATTACTTTACCCACTCTTATGATGTGTCCACTAGACATGTCAAGTTGGGCCATGGAATTACTTTGCAAAGGAAAATAAAGAGTTAATACACTAGGACATAAAACTTGTTTGATTAAGGTTTCACATACAGGTTCAGTATTTGAATATATGCTATATGTATCCTAGTTGTGTATAATTAGTTCATCTAACTTAAAATCATGAGCTTGCATTATGGTTTAGGAATTGGGTCAATTCAACTCAGGTTCTTCAATCTCCACTTCCTAGCTTAGTTCTCCTGCATATATTAAAGTTGGCATTAGTTGTGGTTTAAAATCTAGAGAGTCCTCCTTATGCTCTTCTGCTTCCCTTCATATCCTTATAACACTTATTGAGTCCTCACGTCCCCTTCCTATGTCACTTTCACCTATAATCCTTAATCGAACTTCATCATATTTTTTCTTTTACAACTCCTAATGACTAGCTACCATATTTAACCAATAATTCTTCAAAAGTATCCCTACATTCCCCCATCAAATGTGCTACTCATTCAAGGAAAATTTTAGCCTTCTATTAAAAAAAATCTCAAGTCTAAATTCAATAAATAAATAACTTCTTCACCTCTGAAGACAAAAAATAATACCTGAAAACTTTACATGCTTTCACTACTGTATATGCATGCTTCTCCATTTGAAAGTAATTCAACTCTAAGCTTTTTAGTGGTTGACTCATAACGGCTATGGGTGCTTCAACTCCTTCATCATTATTTTGCATGAGAATGGATGACATTGTATGTTCTGCAGAATAATAATAAAGAATAAATTCCTTACTAAAATTTGGAGAAACTAACACTGGAGCTTACTTGAGATATTGACCTTGAATTTCTTTGAGAAACTATAATTGAGCTTATTCTGGACAAAATAAAGTTGATACTGCATACTCTAAAATGTAATTATTTAACACTCATTTCTACTAAACATCAACACAATGATCTAAATGTGTTAAATTCATTCAATACTCAAGTGTTCAAGATGTCTTCTACCCATGATTTCTCAACTAATCTTGAGCACAAGTTGTGATCCAATAATGTAAATTAATAGGTAATTTCATAGAGAAAGTTTCATACAAGGATATGTATAGATTTTGTTCAACACACACACATGCAAAAACCCTTGGTTCAATAAATAGTACTGTAAAGTTATCTTCGACACTAGTAATCCATTAGTCAATGCTCTCAATAGATAATCATTTGAGCATTTTTCACCATCATGCAAATAAGAGATATGGGTCCTAAAAATATAACCAAAATGTTGGGATAGTTTTATATCTAGGCTTAACTTTCCCTAGGCACATGCTGAAGTGATCAAAATCTAACACGTTGGTGCATTAACATTTCATGCAAGACTTATAATTCTCATGCTTACTTGAAACATGTAATAAGGGACTGGTTCTAGTTGTTTTTATCATATGAAGGTGTACTTAACATATATCAGTGCTTTAACATCCACTTTACTCAATGATTAACTAGAAAAAGAAATACATAGTTGTGGGCATAAATTTAGTTAAATGAACACACATAATTAATATTACCAACACCATTATTTCCATAGTACACATAATAACATTAAAGTAACACATATTCCATTCATAATAGATTCATAGGTTACATAAACAAGTACATGGTGAAACTCAGTCATACAATTATATTATCTAGTGGACTACACTAACAATATCATAAAGGTATCCTCAATTACATCAATGGAATAATAATCAACAAAAATCAACTACACTCAAAAATAATAAAAAGATATAATAAGGGGCATTTATACTTGGTTTTCCCTGACCAAGTAGTTACATTAATAATCACACTCATAATGACTTGCCAATGATCTTCAATGGACTACAAGTCATGGTAGTCAATTACATTATTTCCTTGAGGACCTAGGCCTTTGTTCCCTTATATTCCCACTTTAGTGTTGGATCCTCATCATTGAGTGCCTTGAGATAGTGCTTGATTAATGCATGAATTAGTCTATTTCATCCCTAAAAATCACTCCCTAATTTTCTCCCACTTCCCTCATGCTCCCCAAGTCTTCTGCTAGTGTTCTAAGCCCTTTAGTCTTGGGTTCTCAGTTTATTATGCATATTATTTGACTAGGTCTTCTTGCATAGTGAACTCCCATTCCATGGTCTTTTGTGCCTATGTCTCTTTCTTGCCATGCATCTTTATCAAAAGAATTATTAAAAATTTGGCATCCAACACATGGCATACCTTAGGAGGTAGCATAATGTGTCCCAAAGGGTTATATCTTTGTCTATCAAATCCTTTGACTATCTTGGTTGTTTAAATAAAATCCCTGTGTGTGTATCTAAGATCACGTAAAAGTGTCAATGTAAAATATTTATTACTTGAACCATTGTCTACCATGGCAACATGAATAGGTTATGAATCAACTCAATCTCATTTAAATAATGAATTGAAATCAAAGTCATCTTACATGATTTCTTTGTACTTGATATGATTATAAATGCACAAAAATATTATCTAATGGGAGATTAGATGTCAAAGGAGGAAGGATGTGTGTTTTATGCCATATGTATCTTAATAGTATCCTTATTTTATGTTGTTCCATGATTTGGAATGGAATTATAAAATATTTCAAAATTTTCATTCCCATTAGGTTGTGGTCCTCAATCCTATGTAGGTGTGTTAAGCTTAACAATGTTGTCATAAATGAGATCCTATATCTTATACCTTAGCTTGTAATATTTATTTTTATAATGTCCAACACGTCTATAATAATCACAATATGAATTACTATCATATCCTCTAAATGTAGGCATACTCATATCAACCTCTTGTAGTGGAGGGAGAGATATAAGGTTGTACTCTAGTAACTTTTGTAGTAAGATATGAAGAGGTTAAGGTCATCGTGAAAAATTATTCCATTATGGAGTGTATGAAACAATTTGATTAGTAGGTTGTGATACTATATTAACTATTGTCTTTGACACATTCTTAGTATCATTTCATTTAATCTTCTAACTTGGTTTGCTTTGAAAATTTATACTTGATTTAGTTGTAGCATTAGGATACTATTTTAGTTTATTCAAAGAGATAGGCTTAACTTTTTGATATCTAACTATATGGTATAACTCATTAAATGACATAAAATTATTGAATACAATCTACTCGCGGAGAGGATAATTTTTTTTTTATTGAATATGTATTTTAACTCATTATCTATAATTTGATTTGTCATCTTAGAAATTATAGTGTTATACTGAAGCACATTAATTAGTTCATTGGATCCTTTCTTGAGTTTTGAAATTTGAGCATAAGATAGTTTCTTATTGATGTTGATCAAAAAGTGTGTGATAAATTGATCTACTATAGTATTAAATGCCTTAAGTGATTAGAATTTCAAATGATATAACCATTGCAAAACATATTCATTAAGATTGCATGGAAATAACTCAGTTAAAAATCTATCATTGGATGCATAGTCTAAACATGATACATGTAAGTATATTAAAAATTGCTATCACCTATACCATCATAAAATAGAATCTTAGGAGATAAAAAACCCATATGTAGAGAATTAGCTAAAAACTCTGGGGCTAAAGGATTATGAAGAAAGTTTTTAGAATTTGTGATGCAAGATAATCACCATGTCCACCACCATGTTCATTTTGTTTTTCATTGAGTCATAGGTGATATAGGGGTATGGAACATGAGTTTCCCTCCAAAAACATGTATTTCAAATATTTGAAAGTTATATAGGTGTCCTATAAGCATGGATAAGGAATATTGAGTATGTAAAGGCCTACATAGGTGTTTAGTTGTCAAATGAGGACTTTAAACCTATCTCCAAGTGAAACAGGGATGATCCAAGTCAAGAATGGCATAAAATAGGAGATTTTGATGAGTTTTTATTGCCAAAAAGTTGTTAAGGTTGACTAAGAGTTTGTTGAGCAAGTTTAAGAGATAGAATAGGTGAGTCTAAATATGGAATAAGCATTCCATCTGATGTAATTTAGAATGGTTCAGATGTGTTGTGGTGTGTAATGAGTGAATAAATGAATTTTGTGCTTCTACAGATAATTTTGTGAGTTTTATTGATGTTTTTCTATTGACTATGTGGAAGAACTAGACAGGACATCAAGGTGAATTTTGACAGTCAGTGTTTATGGGATTGTTTTATTCTCTTTGATAACTCAAACACTTGGAGGGGACCAAAAAAAGCCTAGGACAATTTATTTGGGATCTTGAAACCCTCGGGTGAGTTTTGTATCTTCAATTTTGTGTTGACTAGGCCCTAACTAGGGTTTCATGGATTTTGAAATCCATACAATGGAAAATCTTGGAAATTTGTAATTGTTATGCATTAAGGGTCATCACCAATTATCTAAGTTTTAGAGTCAAATTCCATATGTAAGGGTGCCTTCTAACCTAACTTTTCTTGTAGCCCTTATATACACAGGCAGACTGAGATAGAGAGGTATAATGAGATTTAGGGTTAAAATGTGAAGGGTTTATGATTTATATAGTCAAAAAATGTCATTTCACACCTTACATGTGAATTTTAAGGTCTAGATCCTCCCCATATTCTTTGTACCTTTGAAACAGGGTATTTAGGATACCTAATTAGGTATATCCCCTATATCAGAACTGGTATTCCATATAAAACAAAGGTACTTGAGTTTGACATATGTTTTACAACTCCAAAATAGGTCTAATTTTTGTGATAGCTAGAGTGATGAGAGAGTTATGATGGAAAAATAGGAAAAATAGGGCTACAAGCCTCTAGCCCAAGCAAAGAGTGAGGTAAGGCCTTATGATATAGTGTGCTCTTTCTAACCATTCCAAGGTTTGTATATAGGTGTAAATAGGCTAGATAAGGTGTTTTAGGGTGTCTTGTGTAGTCTAGTTTGTCTAAAATATCTTTCATGTGATGATTCAAGTGTGGCATAGGTGCTAGCCCTAGAGTAGTTGTTCAAGAACATCTTGTATCAAGTTGGTCAAATAGGGCCACCATAAGAAAAAATGTGGATGTGTTGCTAGACACACCACTTGAAGTATTAAAAACCACACCATTATGGTATCAGATCTAAAGATCCAAGATCTACAGTCTATGTGATCCAATCACAAAGAAGGAAAATGGCGTGATTGGTGAAGACAAGATCTTCAAGGTGCAAAATTTTTTTTCAATGCATGTAAAGATTAAATGAATAATAAAAGAGTAAACCTAAATAAAGTGTCATTAGATTCAAGAACACTAGGAATTTTAGCTAGCAAGAATGAGATCAAGCCAAGAAAGTTGGCCTAGATGCCACTAAAAGCTTGCAAAGTGAAGAAGCCATTAGAAGAATATGACATCAACAGAGTAACTTGAGGTATCCAAGGGGAAGCTTGGATAAATGGGTCAATATACCAAGCAAGGAGGAAGAATTTTGGGTGAGACAAGAGAAAGGAGAAAAAAGGAGAAGCTACAGATCTAAGGTGGAGTAGACTTGGAAAGGAGAGATAAGAAATAGGGAGTGTATAGTACCATGGACACAAGTACTGACTTTGATGCAAGAAATGAGAGAGATGAGAGTGGTAGAGAAAAAGAATAAAAAAGAAAGAGAGAAAGTAAGAGATATTATTGATATCAGGAGGCAGATTAAACTCCTTGAGAAGAAGATAACAGTAGCAGGAAAAGAGTATGAGGATAGTGAAGAAGAGCTAGTTGATGGAGAAGAAGTTGATTATAGACAAGAGATGATAATACTGTATGAAGAGATAATTTACATGAGTGAAGCCTCTAAAGGGATTTGGAAAGAAGAGATAGAGGATGATTGTAAAGACCTCATGAATGGTGATGATGAGTGTTCTAGTAGGGATGAAGAAGAATGGAGTGAAGAAGAGGATGAGATGATAGTTGAAGTTGGTATGGATGCAGATCATGCCAAATTGATGATGAAGCAAGAAGAGATGGTGAGTACACAAGAATAACTATGCCTCTTGGATGCAACAAATGAAGACATTTAGAGTGAGGAAAAGATAGAAGGTACAAGTACACTTGGAAAACCTAACTTGATATTCGGAAGCAGCCATGAGGACCATCTACATGCAAGAACAACACTTTTGGAGAAAATCCAAGGAGGAGTAGAAGACAATGAACCAAGGTATGATGAAGATCTCTTTGATAATGTGGGCATGAAGGATGAAAATAGAGTTCTTGAAATGAAGATTCAAGAAGGCAAAGTGCCTATCTATGATGGGGCTCAAGATGAAGAATATGACTTGTTAGAGGCATAAATTAGAATGGTGGATGCATTTCTTAATTCTCCTAGTGATAGTATGGGAGATCATAGCAAGGAAGCCATCAAAAGAGACCAAGTACAAGTGAAAGAGACAAAGAACATCATGGACCAAGGATAGGTACAAGTTTTTTTTTTGTCAATGATTCAATGATTGAGATCAATAAAGAATATGTAGAAGAAACTAAAGTACATGAAGAATGGATTTAAGCACATGTGGATGGTAGAGAAGCAAATGAACATGCAGGTCAAGATCAATTTCTGGCTATAGATCTAGAAGTACTCAAGACAAATATGTAAGATGAGAGTGAAGGTAAAGGAGTAGTTCATGTGGAGAGATTAAAGAAGAATGGAGGAGACATGCACATGAAGATGCATGAAAGAAAGGTGAAAATTAGGTTTGGTGAGTCATATCAGTCTATGAGAAGACTAGAAGAGAGTGAAATAGTACAACCAAATGAACAAGAAGATCTAGTGAAGCAAAATAAGAAGGAGTTAACACCTAATGAGGTAGATGAAGCACATATTCCATTGGGGCATAAAGATGAAGATGGGAAGTTGAGTGAAGGAGTAGTCCAACTACAAAATCATCCATGGGAAGAGTAAAGCAAAGTATAAATACCATTGTGACATGAGGAAGAGGACAAGTTGTAGCAAAAGGGTATATTTTTTCAAGTAATATGGTTCATTTTATCTATGTTTAATCATTTTTTTAGATGGTTTTATGATGAGGCATGGATTAGTTTGTTGAGAACCATGAAAAAGGATTCAAAACCAAGAATAGATGACTATTTTGGTCAAAAGACAACTGGACAAGAGTCTAATCGGACTCACAAGGAGTCTAATGGAGTAGTGGAGTTTTGTTGGAGGTCCTTAAAGGGGCAAGGTACAAGAAGAGAAAGAGACATAAGGATAAAATAAGAAAAGAAGATAAATTTGTAGACAGTTACAAGAAGAATAAAGAGAAGAATGAGTTTTCGGTAGAGGAAAAAATGAAGAAACAGTTGTAAATTATAGGTCAACAAATAGGTAAGCAAGAAGTCAAGGTTGTGGCTAAGGAAGAAACAAAGAATGTATTTAATATGATGAAAGCATCATTGTATTTGACTGTAATATTGAATATTGAGGGGATAAAAGATGATAAAATAACCAATAATGTGTTTGAAGAAGTTGTAGTGGTTACTAACAAGTTGAGTCTTGAAAGAAGAGAAGATCAACTGTATAACCATAAAAAAGGTGAAAACTTCAAAGCAAGGCAATTAAAATACAAATATGAGCAAGTGGTTGATACAAGTGAAAATAATGAAGTTGTTGAAGTCTATGGAAGTATGGAGACATGAAGAACTATGTGGTACAAGTAGTGAAAGCAAGCAAAGTACTTCAAAGGAAGGATAAGGGATGGCTTAAAAAGGGCAATGTTTATGCTAATGAGTTTGTGTCATGTGCAGATGTGTTAGAGGAAGCAAGTTGATGGAACAAAAAGAT
This sequence comes from Torreya grandis, assembly GCA_037957365.1. Classification (NCBI taxonomy): domain Eukaryota; kingdom Viridiplantae; phylum Streptophyta; class Pinopsida; order Cupressales; family Taxaceae; genus Torreya; species Torreya grandis. Next base: position 761,310 of record JARHVA010001555.1, on the reverse strand, counting down.
AAAAACACCAAAGAAGGACATCAACTGAGAAAGAGAGACATCTTGATGGAAGAGAGCCAAGTGGCAGAGGAAGACAATAACTCAGATATTTTGATTTACCAAATGCTTAAACAATAAGGTATTACAAATGCAAATATGAATTTAAAGTTTCAAACTAATATTTCTCATAGTATGCATGATGAACTTCATCCATTTGAGGAAAAATGTTATGAAGAAAAAAGATTGTCATCCAAGCTACCTAAATAGAGCTTTAGGAAACATGATAGAGATGTGTTTCCATCCATAATCTTGCAAGGAGGTAATCATGATATAAAAAACCTTAAGAAATAAATAGGAGGGGTAATAAAGATGCCACAAATCCATGAAGAAGTAGAGGTAAGAAATGAAATGGTCAAGAACCATCATGTTGTAGCTGAGAGGTCTAATGTTTCAAGAGAAGAATGTAAGAATCTTAGAAGAGGAACCCTTGGAAAATAGCAAAGTGATCTAGATGAAGAGAGAGAGAGTGACTGATGAAGTCCATATAATTAGTGACAACCATGAAGACTTTACAGTGCCAAAATGGAAGGAGTACTTCTAATGGAGGTTGAGTGAATGGCTTAAGGGAGCCAAAAATCTTGTTGGTGCATTTACACAAGTTCTAGGCATAAGAACAGAGGTAAAGGTAGATGGAGAAGGGGACAATGAAATTGAAGAATAATTTCAAGTTCAATAATTGATAAAAGAAACCAATCAAGTAAATAACCACCTAAACAAGCAACTTGTACTTAAGTTGAAGATAGTAGTAAAAGAGTAAGAGAGTCTTCAAGCCATGCATATAAGCACATTTAAAGACAAGGAAAAGAATGAAAATCTTTAGAATAATAGGTCCAAAGTAGCACAAAAACCCAAAAAGGTCCATAGTCTCGAAGTTCATTATGATAATTTACAGGATAACCAAAGGAAGGAATTGGGACTTGCATGTTACAAGTGTGAAGAAGTCATGCAAAACAAAGAAAAGAAAGGTTGTTTGGAGAGAATGATGAAGTTGCTGATAATGAATCATAGTTATACTAAAAAAAATACAAAGGTCCGAGTTTGAAGTACAATATAAAGATAAGGAGAGACTAGACAAAAAAAATGAAGAAAGACAAAGAATAAAGGACAACTCCAGTGTTTAACCAAGTGGAGGGATGAACCAGCTAAAAATTTAACATGATTAATAGCAAAGGACATACTAAAGCTGAGCACAACTGTAGAAGGGCTGATGAAGAGTGAAAACATGTGGAGAATGCTTCTTTTTACTCCTTAGTAGTATGATGTAAGAGCATCACCATGTCCACCACCATGTTCATTTTTTTTGTCATTGAGTTATAGTTGATATAGGGGTGTGGAACATGAGTTTCCCTCTAGGAACATGTATTTCAAATATTTGAAAGTTGTATAGGTGTCATATAAGAATGGATAATGCCTATTAAGTATGTAAAGGCTTAAATAGGTGTTTAGCTATAAAATAAGGAATTGAAACCTATATCCAAGTGAGATAGGGATGATCAAAGTCAAGAATGGTGTAGAATAGGATATTTTGATGAATTTCTATTGCAAGAAAGTTGTTGAGGTTGACTAGGATTTTGTTGAGCAAGTATTGGAGATAGAATAGGTGAGTCTAAACATGGAATGAACATTTAATTTGATTTAATGTTGAATGTTTCAAATGTGTTTTGGTGTTTAATGAGTGAATAAATGAATTTTGGGTTTCTACAAATAATTTTATGAGTTTTATTGTTTTTCTATTGACTATGTGGAAGAACTAGACATGGTAGCAAGGTGAATTTTGATGGTCAGTGTTTATGGGATTGTTTTATTCTTTGTGATAAATCAGACACCTAGAGGGGACCAAAACAAGCTCAAGAAAATTTATTTGGGCTCTTGAAACCCCCGAGTGAGTTTTGTAGCTTCAATTTTGTGTTGATTGGGCCTTAACTAGGGTTTCATAGATCTTGAAATTCGTAAGGTGGAAAATCCTATAAAATTTTAATCCTTGTGAAATAAGGGTCATCACCAACTGTTTAAAGTTTTAGAGTCAAATTCCATAGGTAAGGGTGAATTCTAACCTAAATTTGCTTTTAGTTGTTGTATACATAAGTAGACTGAGACAAAGAGGTATAATGAGATTTTAGGGTTAACATGTGAAGGGTTTATGATTTATATATTCTAAAAATATCATTTCACACCTTCCATGTGAATTGTAAGGTCCATATCTTCCCCATATTCTCTACACCTTTGAAACAAGGTATTTAGGAGACTTAATTAGGTTTGTCCCTTATACTTGAACTGGTATTTTGTACAAAACAAAGGTACCTGAGTTTGACATATGTTGTACAACTCCCAAATGGGTATATAGAACATATTTGATTTTTGTGATAGCTAGAGTGATGAGAGGGTTATGATGGAAAAATAGGAAAAATAGGGCTACAAGCCTCTAGCCCAAGCAAAGAGTGAGGTAAGGCCTTGTGGTCTAGTGTGCTCTTTTTTATCATTCAAAGGTCTGTAGATAGGTGTAAATAGGCTAGATAAGGTGTGTTAAGGTGTCTTGTGTAGTCTAGTTTGTCTAAAATGTCTTACACATAGTGATTCAAGTGTGACACAGGTGCTAGCCCTAGAGTAGTTATTTAAGAACATCTTGCATCAAGTTGGTCAATTGGGGCCACCACAAAAAAAATTATGGATGTGTTTCTAGACACACCACTTGAAGTATTCAAAACCATACCAATTTGTTGAATGACTAGCTCTAGAAACACCTTTCTCTAATTGTAATAATCTACTGAAGGGATCATGTAGTAAGTGAGATTGACATTGTAACATGTGTAGTCATCGTAGGATGTGCATATGATGGCTATGTAAGGATAATCATAATAATTTAAGAGAAACATTCTTCCCCCCACCACATCGCTCCTCACCCACCCCCACCTTGGGTGGGAATTACATGTAACTAAATATGTATATGTTGGATTAGTATAAATAATATTAGTTTGAACTACTATGATAGAATTAGTACCTCCAAAAGGTTGATTACTAATATTAAATGGATCATGTTATTGTTCATTAGATATGAAAACCTTAGCTTTGTGTGTAGCTTTAGATGTTAGGATTAAATTTAAAACCATATCTAATTCTTAAGGATTTTAACAAATACAATTTTGAAAATTAAACAATGCTTTAACTTGTTCAAGATATACCTCATTAATGTCATTAAGATGGATTCTGTAGTGGTATTAATGATTATATTTATTTAATTTTTCTAATCATACATTTACACATAATATTCTATTTATGCATTCTCATTAATAATTATGGTGTCAAAATAAGAAGAAGAAGAATGAATATTCATTGCATTTATTTTTACCAATTTAGAGGGGACTAAAGGGATATGATTATGCTCAATATGTGCACCACTTAATCTAGAACTTAGTCTTAGAGGGATAAGAGAACTAACATTATTAAATGGCACATAATGAAATCATAATATTATGTAGAAGGATAGGGCCAAAGGTGAAAATGATTTATTGCTTTTTGTATAGAGAAATAAAAAATCAGAATTCAAACTGTAAGACAAAAGTATGAAACCCTAGAAAGAAGGATGGAACACCAAGGGAAGACCTAGGGTTTTGATATGTTCAACATATAAGCAGGTTTAACCTTATTTTTTATTATTTAACCCTAAATATTATATAAATTTTAACCACTCGTATTGTAAGATGTGTTATATTAAGTGCTAATCTGAATGTAAAAGGAAGAAACTAATTTAACAATTATACTTTCTATTTATAGAAAGCAATAAGAGGATAAAGATAATTCACATTTTACTATTATTTGTAAGTCTAAGACTGTACACATCCAAATTTTACATGGTGAATATTTTTGTGAAAATTTAATGATAATTCAATGATCTCCACTTAAACATGCTCATCCCTAATCCTCTCCCTCTTTTTAGTCATTTTCCTCCTTTTTGGCCTTCAAAAAATTTATTTTTTTCATTTTATGTGTCTTTGGACATTAGTTTTAACAATATTAATTCCATGCATGGTAAAATTTACATGGTGGTATATGCAACCACCTCAAAGGTTCACGCTACCACTATGGTAGTTTTAGAACTGTGACCTACAAAGAGTGAGACTTTCATCACCATATAAACATTTTTGATATTAACTCTTGAAACTTGGTTTTTGACATGTTTTTCATGGTTTATATTATGTTTTTGATCCATTTTTATTGATTCACTCTCCTTATCCCATAGTACATTCTCAATAATGATTAGGTCAATTTAAATCACTTCTAAGTTACTTCTAACAAACACCCATATAAGCTTCAGTTAACTCCTACTTACAACTTATTCTCCTTCCTTACAACTATTTCATTTTTGTTTAAATTTTAGATCTAAAAATTACATTAGAGATTTGATTTTACAAGTTTTAGAGAGCCACTATCTCCTTCTATTGTTTTGAATACATTATGTCAAGTTTTACCATAGTCTTTAGGTCATTCCTACAAGTTGGAGAGAGATACTCACAAAGTTGTAGCCAATACCTTATCATTCCTTAGCAACTAACCATCGTTCAACTATTTATTCCTTTGAATTGTTTTTGTTATTTTATATTCTTTTTTTTCATATCATAGGAGAGTTTTCTATGGTCACCATTTGAGCAGCACATATGGAGTTAGCTACTTGGGGAGTGGATATTTACTCAACTTATTCTCTTCCTTTTGATCTTTGCATTGTTAAAGTTGGAGGATTTGTTTGTTAATTTTATTTGTTCATTAGCTTATAATTATTATTTATTATAATATATTTAATTCTAAAAATATTTATTTAGAAAACCTTGAAAAACAAACTATTTATTCTCTCTCTTCTTGTATTGAAAAAATAGTTTCACCATCCTAGTTGTATTCACACATTACAAATCTCAAAGAACAAAAGTTTATAAATTAGATTTAAAATAGTCAGATGAAATTTATATTCAACTACAACCATATTGTTGACTAAAATTGAATTTTAGTCAAATTTTGTAAACACCTACATTTATAAACTTTTTATAGGTTTCCATATGTCTTATGGGGTCTCATATTGTTCTATCATCTTACTTATCCTTGCTCTAACCTTGGTCTAAGCTCATATCCCTTGTAATTGCCTAGTCAACCAAAGTCAAAGTTGGTCAACCTTGGTCAAACATCGTAAACATATAAAATTATGTTATAAATGTCATAATATTGTCTTTAATATGTTTTAAGGAGTTTAAAAGTCATAAAATTGTGATTTGCCATGTCTTGTGTGCAAAAAGTGTCATTTTTGCATATTTTTAGCTCATTAAATGACATGTACAGACTTTAAAGGGAGAAATTTGTCACCAAGATTTATAATACTGTGGAGAAGGTTATAATATGTCAATATAGGTTAGAATTCAGTCCAAAAAGTTATATGCAGAAAGAGGCAGTTTTTCATTGATTTTAGGCCATTAATGGCACTTGTACAGACTTGGGAACTCCTCCTTCAACAAAAAACATGGGATGGTGTCACTTCAGATCCATAGGATCATTTACATGATTTTTTTGTAGAATTTTCATTATAAAGTTCAATTTTTTCTTCTATTTCTTCTTTCTTGTCCTTGCAAGCTAAGAAAGGTCAATTTCAAATGCTTGGTGTGGGTAGTACAGTTGGAGTTGAGAGGAATAATTTTGGAGGTTAAAATTAATCTAATTATAATTAATTTTAATGGAAATATTTATGATTTTAAATTATTATCCTTTATAAACCATCACTTAGACCCCAGACACCTTTTTATGTACTTCAATCCATGAGGGGTCTATTTTTTGAGCTAGTTTTTAATTCTTCTACTTGGTTTTGAAAATCTGGTTATTTTTATGTGTTTATCCATGTTTTATAAGACATTTACATAGGTTATCCTTTATTATTTTTTCTTTGGATCTCTCAAATGCTTAAGGGTCCCTTCTAGGCCTGTTTTAGCTAGGTAGCCATGAGAATCCATTAAAAGCATCAATACATGAGATTTTCACATTGAGAGAAGAGTTTTAGAGATTGTTTTCAAGATTCCCATGATGGTAATCAACCCTTGAAGTACTGATGAAAGAAATAGGTCTGCCCATGAGGCCTATTTTTTACACTTCTCTACATTTTCCTGCTCTATTTATTCTTTTCACCTACAAAAAAGTGGTTTCCACATAGAGGAGGGTGTTTTAAGTGATTTTAAAGTTATATTTATGAGTGTCATCCATTAGAGTATAGAAAAATCCATTTGGGGTAATATGAAGCTTTAACAAGCTCCTCTTTCTAAATTCCATTCTCCTTGTCTATACATAATCGAATATGTGCCTTCAGGTGACCTAAACAAGGGTTTGAGATGGTCATTTGGATATGTAATTAAGATAATATCTCACTTGGAGAATTTTTATGATGATTTTAGGCATGATAGACCTCATGAGATGATAGATTGATAAGGAAAGTTAAGGGTCATCATCAAAAAATATTCGCTGTGATTTCAGGCTTGTCTGCCTAGAAAACATTAGATAGAGGTCTATAAGAATTTTAAAATTAACATATTTTGTAGTTTCAAAACTTATCCATTTTCCTAATTGGTTGGATTTGAAGTCTCTATCATGAATAATAGCTATTCAAAGTTTTGAGAGTGAAAGGCAAATGAAAAGTGATGTTTGAAAGGTCCAAAAGTACTCTTGAAAGCACTGAATTTGATCAATGACATCTATAGGCTTTGAGTACCAAATGATGTTTCCCTTCCCAATATACATTTCAAATCAACTCACATGGTTTGAATAGTCCCATGTGACCCAAGGTAGTATGGATAACCTAAAGACCACTTGAGGAGGATATTACATCAAATTTAGTTCACTTTACTCACTCCCTATCCGTATACAGGCCTAGGAAGTGGCAGCTACAACTAAGCATTGACCAAGATAGACAGTGAGCTAACTTGGATGATTGAGTGAGGTTTTAGAGGAATTCAAATATGGATAAATGTATATACATGCATTTTTTAACCTTAGGGAGCTCATGGAAAACCCAAATGCACTTAACATAAGGTTTTATAATGCTAAATCACCTATAGGCAGGGTAACCTACAAATCAATAACGTAGGGTTTTAGAATATTTGACAAGAAGATTAATTTGGGGGTCTAAAGAGTATTTAGTTGATTCCAAGGTGATATTATTTGTTCATATCCTATAACGGTTGGTAAAATAAGTTCACAAACATCATGACTAGGGTCTTATAAGGCCATATTACTCTACAGGCAAGATACAAAGTTGTCTTAGTCAGCAGGGTGTAATCTAGAAGGTCACGGTATAGTATGAAGATAGTTCCCAAGGGTTATAACAAACACCAAAGGACTATATAATTCCATAAGAGTATTTGAAGACACCATGTATGAACCTTAAACCAATATGAGCACCTACATGCATCTTTCTAAGTGTCAAACATAGTCTTCATACCTTGCCTACACACACAATCTGCCTATGCAAACTCAGTCTTGGATTTTGAAGGGTAAAAATATGCAACCAAATAATCAAAATTAGTATAGATCATCCTTGAGACCTTTAGGACACTTTTCAATGGTTTGTTTTGAAGGACAATAAGGGAGCATGCCTCTATTCTATCTCAGAGATAGGGTACTTTTACCTTACATAAAGAGGTAGTTTTGAGGAAAAGGAATGAAATGGTAAACCAAAACAATCACATATCCCCTAAGATGATTAGAAAAGCTAAAACATGCCTAGTGAAATATGGAAAACTAGCCTAGAATCCCTGAGACCAAACATGGTAGTCTATGTTACATGATTTACAGTCATCATGGTAAAGAAGGGTAAGGCATATAGCTAGGTAAGGAGGTCATATTCACTTTTGACCTTGGATAATCCCCAAAAATTATTAAATCATGTTTATAGGACTATTTCAGATATGTTCAACCTCTAGGAATGCAAGAAACACCATTGAACCTCATTCTAGGCTAAGAGTTGCAGGCAGACCCTTTGGATAGAGTTTAGGCCTAGTTTCTAAATGGTGGTCATTCTAATTTCTAGTTATTATGGAACTATTATGATGATGGAAACATGTTTATGAGATATATACAGGCGTTTATGAACTTTTATTTTGCATAAAGGATCACCAAGAATCTATTTTTTGGCTTGAGAGCTTTTAGACCCTGTAGAATACTTAAGAAGAGCCCGAGTAGGCATCTTACAATGCTTAAAAATCATCTAAGGCTATGCATGGGGGGTTGAATTATTTGAGGCATTTATTTAGGGTCCCTAATATTCCTTCAATGGCATTTATTTAGGGTTTCAATGTTCCAACTTCATGAACAAACATTAAGACCTGAAACCACCCCAAAATACTTCCAAACCCTCCTTAAGGACCTGATGGAGAAGATGATACAAATGGAGTATCCATATGAGGTGGAAATTCCATGAAACCAATTAGAAGTTATATAAGACTCTCCAAGGCTACTTCCCATGTGACTAAGGTTACTATACTTGTATGGATGGTAAAAAATAGGGCTCTTTTTGACTAATTTATGTGTTTTGTAGGTGTGAGAAGGTTTTAAAAGGTGCAATCACTTTTGGGAGATGGTTTGAGACTTGTTATAATTCTCCATGGAAATTTTATGAGTTATCTAATCTCTTAAGTGTTCCTTCCATCTTCCTCATCTCAGCCAGTCATAGTGAATAGGCAATGAACACTTAGGAAAAATGATGAAACTCTAATTGGGAAGCCTTTTAAGGCTTATTTGATGAACTTGATGACTTTTAAACTCTTGAAAAATGTCATTAATATTTTTTCATAGATAATATTGTATAATTGGATAGCTTTTGGGTGCCAAGTATGGGAGGTGTATGGAAATGAGTCATTTAGAACTGGCAAGGATGATTGAGCATGGCTAGAAGAGGATAAATGATTAGAAACTTATCCAATGCATGTGAGGGATTATTTTTAACCCCTCCCACTAGGATACATCATCATACTTGACCCTATATAGTGATGAGGTATTTTTGTGAAGGCAAATGATGATGGCAATTTCTTATGCAAGTACAAGGGAATCTACACCACATGTGGAGGAGTTAAATTAGTTTGGGAGACACTTGTCCTTGATTCTCTTTCAAGACCTATCTCATTACAAATTCCATGCTAATGTAACTCCTTCTCATTACTTTACAAGTGTCTTTATGACTCTTTAGCTTCCCCTTCTCTCTCTCCTCTTGCAATTTCTATAAATTCTAGCCTTTTGGTTGTTGTATGCATCTCTCCACCTAGGTATGGAAAATCCCTACAGTTTTTTTTCCTTGAGATAATAAATATATTTTTATTTACCTCATTCAAAATTACACTAAGTGTACACAATGGTTTTTTTTCTTATGCAAGTGTATTTTGTCTTACCTTCACATGTTACTCTTCCTAGTGCCTTGTGTGTTTTAGAATCTCTCTTTTGCAGGTCAATAATAAGTGTCTAATGTAGATTTTAGGTATAGTGAGTATTCTATTCAATAATGTTTCTTATAATTCTTATTTTTTAAGTCCTCATAACCTAGGCTCTCTTCAAGACCCCATGCTTGAAACATTGATGTGGAAGAGAAGATTGTCATTGGATGAAGTGTATGTATAGGGTTCTTTTGGTTCCAAGTGCATGTTAGATGGTGTGAGTAGACAAAATACTTAGTGTATCACCTCTCATAGAGTATATTTACTTTCAATTATCCTTTTCCCTTTTCATCCCTACAAGAGTTAGTAGTAGTTTTATCAAAGTGGTACATCAAAGGGGAAATAGCCCCAAATCTAGAGATCCACCTCAAAGTTGGGTCACCCACAGCCTTGAGGTGGTTCCATTGGGCCACTTTAATGAGGAGAGACTTTTCATATCCTTAATGGGTGAAATTTCAAGTGACAACAAATGCAAAAATAATTATTTTTTGGTATTTACAACAAACATTATCATATACACAAACACCAATAGACAACTTGCATCATAAAAACTAGAAAACCAAAGAAAAAGTTTTCATCTAGAATTATTTTAATTACTTGCATGATAAATAAATAAATTTTAATCCATAAATAAAAATCATATACCTAAATCAATTCAATTAAATCTATACATAAATATCATAAAATAATAAAAAACCCCAAAACTTGCATATTAGTTTGCATATACAAAATAGATCTTGAAGATTTGAAACTTGGATTGCATTTATAGAATATGAATTTTAGATATAATTTTCCATTTGCACAGTAAATATTTAAAGTGTGTATTATATTTTCATTCCATTCATACCAATAATATAAAATTAAAAACATTAATTTTAGTGCACATATACATATTATTGCATTCTCAAAATTAAGGAGAAAACAAAAAAATAATAGTTATATTGTTAGTTTAAATTTTAGTTTTGATTAGCATTGTATTTATAAAAATTTAAAGAAAAGAGTTAAAAATATAAAATATTTCAATTTCTTTTACTTTCAATATTTGAATTTCAATAGTAATGTAGCTTTATTTAATTTTTCAAAACGTTGATGAAAACTTAAAACAAGCACAAATCTAGCCTTGTCAAAATGAGAACAAACTCAAAAACTTGATAAAATACAACTTTAAACTTTCAAAATAAAAATTACATACCTTAAAAATCAAATAAAAATAATAAAAAAACCTCAACTTCAAAAAAAAATGTCACCTCACTCTAGGATGATGCTTCTAAAATAATCTCATCTCTATAGAGTGGTAACATTTTCTAGAGTGTCCACCCCTGTACTGATGAATAACATCCAAAAGGGACATTAAATCAGAGCTTAGAATAGAATTATTCCATTCCAATCCTCTTCCCAACCTCATTATCATCCAAATTAACACTCTTAACTAAAAAAATTACCCAATATAAGCCCAAATAATGAGACCCAGCCACATTCTAGCCTACTAAGCTAATAACCTACAAATCTGAGTCTCTTCCTCCTTTATCCTTAAGTATAGCCTTGTCATATTTCATTAAATTTGTGGATGACATTGAATATCCATAACCAAATTGATATAGCCAACCAAATACTAAGATTCATCAAACCAATTTCACCTAGTTTCTTAAGCCTACTATAGACCAAGAGCCATATTACCTTATCCATGTCCATTTTGAACTCTATCACTTTTCAATTCATCACCTTAAATGATAAAATTATGTAGGTGAACTATTTTGGTATTTCCATGAGCATTATTTTCCACATGTCTCTCAAAATTTTGCTCCTATAGTTTAAGCTAACCAACTAGCTCTTCTAAACCTTTCCATTCAAATCCCTCAACCAAATTAACCCAATCAACCAAACCACTATAACACTCATCCCCTTATCCATTCATCGGTTATCTTGGCAAAACCTCAATAATTTGAGTTCATGAAGGTTAGTGTGTTATGTTTTGCATGTACAAAGATTGAATGGAAAATTCAATAAAGGTGAGAAACTAAATTTTGAGTTGCATAGATCACAAAATGTAATCACATAAAAATGCAAAATTTACAACTTGAGCATGACTTGTGACATCTAAACCATAGGTATTTCTTGTTTACTTGCACAACCCACTAGGCATGTTTTCACTTCTTCCCAGTCACCTGAAGCCTTCTTGAATCAGCCCCAGCTACCCCAAACTCCTCTCCTAGGCACAGACCTATCCCCTAAGGTCCCTGTCCCCTTGAAAAATAGTGCCATAAGTTAGACTATAGAGCTAGACCCTAGGCTATCCACTTTCTAGTGCTATTGTCCAAGTCACTCTTAAGCTCAAATGGTCATATTTCCCTAAATCCTTATCTTTTTCCCTGTCAACCTAACATAAAGTCATCTAACTCAAGATCATTAGTTTCCTTATAAAAGCCTACTCAAGGGTCATTTAAAAGGGTTGGCAATCATTTAAAAGGCATGAGATAGAAATACACTAAGCACACTCAAGTAAATCTTCTAATTCTCTACATACAACCAACCACTGCTATTTCCAACCTACTCAAGCTTCTGTACAAGTCATGAACCATCTCAAGTTTACCTAGATTCACATAATACTTGCATTTCATACACAAGATTACATAATACACATCCAATTTGGGAGAAATATATTGGCCTTGATCCCTCCTCAGAGTATTGGTATGTAGGTAGCATGCCCACACATGAGGTGTGATCATAAATTCAGTGCATAATACACACTAACCCCTTTTTCCAGCTAATTCAATACCACTTGTCAAACCTAAGGAGGAACTAGGACCCTAGAGGATAGAATCAATTGCACATAGAGCTTCACTAATGATTGAGACCTGAGATTCTAGACATAGATCCTCCTAAAGTATTAGAACATAACCTAAAAAGCTCAGAAGAAGCAGATTAGAGGGACTATAGCACCAAAAATAGAACTATAGCACTAAACCTCTAAGTGTCCAATTTTTGATGCTACTATCTAGGTATAAAATAGACTTTTAGGTCTTATTCTTGATAGTATACCTAATTATCTCATTAATTTATAGTTCTAGAATCTTCTGTCTTAGTCCAAAAATTAGCTAAGTTCAATCTCTATCCCTTTGTTTGCTATTTTTAGTAATTAATTGATCAAATCTAGATTTAGAAAATTAGTAAGTTAATTTAGGCATGTTGTATTCACATATTTTCTAGATTAATCTAGACCTCTTTACTAATTAAGAAATTAAATCCTTACTTTCCCAAAAATAGTAAAACATTAGGTGAACCCGAATTACTTCAAATCTTTGCATAATAACCCTTAGAACCCTAGGGATATTTATTTCTATTTTTTTCCATATTTTTCTAATTTTTCCAAAATTTAAAAATAAAAAAACTAAAAATTTAAGTGCAATATTTTCAATAATTCACTAAAACAATAGTTTCCACATACTAGGTCCTTTTTGCACGAAACCACTTCCAGACCACTAGGAAAAATATTCTGCTAATTTTAGAATAGATTTTTCCTAATACATTTAAAGTAAAATCAACTAATTCTCAATAAAATTTTCAAATTATTGCATTAATTTTGAAAAAAAAATCATTTCAAACCCTAATTACATAACTTAATTTCCAGTTATTTTCCAAAATATTCCTCTTATTTTCTACAAATTTTGATTAAATATTAAAATCAGACAATCATTTTCAAAATTTAAAAGTTCATAGTATTGTGCAAATAATATTCCTAAAAAATCCCTAGGTGTATACAATAGGTCCTATTGCATCTTGAGGTATCACTTTACATATATATCCAAATTAAAAAAATGATACTTATTTACAAATGTTTCTTACATTTCTTATAAATAACAAGGAAACTATAATAGGCCCTATCATGTACATGAATGATGACACTTATCACATGTTAGTACAAAGTTTAATTCTTTGCTTTACTATTTTATTTTTATATTATGGAATGATATTCAACAAAATATTGCTACATATGTTAACACACTTCTTGCCCCATCTCCCATGGAACCCATCTTCCATAATGACTACTATTACATGGTTGATTTCACCATCCCACATGTTATTATCTATCAATAGAGATCCCAGCTAGCACCCTTCATCCCTCTACCTCCCCACCCTATCGATTATCTATGTTCTCCTCTTGCACACACTACTAATCCTATATGGATAGTGGATAATACGGTTATATCTATTACTTGACCTACCATTATCCCACTTCCTTGCCCTGTCAATTATCTACACTCTCCTCCTGTACACATAACTAATCATATACAAATAATGGATAATATGGTTAGATATGTTACTCTACGTGTCATTATCCCTCCTCCACCCAACCAAGAACCCCATAATCCACCTGCCCCATCCCATCCATGACCTGGGCCTATTACGCTATCAGATACAACCAAGGTATATGATATTATGGATCAATTGTGAAATACTCTAGCAAAAATTTTAATTTTAGAATTTCTCCAAAAAGCTAATGTGTTTAAGGACATTCTCTATCAGGAACTCACTCAAAATTCCATGCCAACTAAATCTGAGCCTGATTATTTTGCATCTGTGGTTAATACACTAAAAATTATCAAAGATGTCATTTATTTTGATAAAGATGAAACACCATATTAGATATTTATTGATCAAAATTTACCATTGTTCATATAGATTCAAATTAAAACTAGTGTATTAAAGAGAGTTCTAGTTGATAATGGCGTTAGAATAAATATATGCAATATCATATTCTTACAAGCTATGGGTTTAGATATGGCATCCATGTAGAAATCATATAAGACCATTAAAGGGTTTGATGATATACCACAACAAACATTGGGCACCATTGCATTGGATATCATAGTAGGGCCAAAAACCCTTACTACCCAATTTTAGGTTATGCTTGGTCCTCTCCATTATAATCATTTACTTGGATGACCATGGATACACACTATACAATCTATTCCTTCCACTCTACACTGATGTGTCAAATTCATTCATGTTGGATATCTCTACACATGTCCCACAAATAATTAGCCATTTAGATACTACTGAGTTATAGAGTCATTTGTAACTATTTCACCAAATGGGCCACCTTCTCTTACTATGCAGTCACCACCTCATCATATTAATCTAGATAAAATACACACATATGTGGTGGGAGAAATCAACACATCTCATGTTTCTCAAAATCTAGCTTCTTAGCCAATTATAACAGCTCTAGTCACTCTAGTAGTCATAGTAAAAACACCTATTACACTTACACCATCACCAACATCCATTCCAGTAGTCCCAATTTCTCCCCTAGATATAACCCCTTAGACTAATACAAATACTCTCTTAGTGTTATCACCTTCTCCTACTATAGTTACTAAGACTTATATATCGTAGTTACCCCTTGTGGTAAATTCAGAGTTATCTTACGTGCATGATATTGATATAGATTCCTAGGCTACCTCAAATGATGACGATACAACACCCACACTCACAGATGATTAACTATGTGGATTAAGCTTTACCCCAGTTAGCCCAAGAGAATATCAAGATGATTCTAGAACACTTATTAGGCATCCTAAAATTAACATGATCACTTCTATAATGAAAAGGATAGTCATTCAGATCTAGGTAGGCAGTACACAATATCGACCATAGATTTTGCTATAGATGTTACTTGATCATAAATTAATCAAGCTTCCTACAGTATGCCACAGATTTATTAGTAGATTATAACAAAAGGAATGTAAGCCATTTTGCCTTTTTCATAGGATCACCAGCCATGATACCAACTCATGTACAAATTTACAATAGTGATTGGATAAACTAAAAAATTGAAGCATTATTCAAATCATAGCACCACCAATAGCACCAACACCACTTCCTATAAAATCACTCACCAACAAGGCTAAATGACCAAGAGCAACAATAACATCTCCACCACCAGAGAAACCTTTAGTTCATATTCAATTTGATGACAACACAAACACAATATTTCTAGCATATGCTGATACTAATGATGATGATCTCGATGCATTCAATGATAGCTATAATTTATTCCTCCATTTTTTTCCCTAGCAGCCTCTATCTCGAGATCCTTTCCCACTCCCAACCTAGTATATAATATATTATGATGTTATGTTTGTACGTAATTTCCTTTCTCACATTGATCATATATAATACTCTTTTACTTGATTGTACATAACTCATTTCACAAATACAAAAACAATACAAACCTCAAAAAATATATATACTAGAAAATACAAAAACATGTCAATTATATGCATCATCTATGTTTTACATTGCTAATCCCTATGTTGGACTCACATTATGTTGTTATATGTTATTGTTTATCAATTTATCTATATTACCATGCTTCACTTGATCTTCTTTGAGTGTGTGTAGTGCATCTAGATCCTTGATTGCTTTACTCCACCCATCAAGGGGGAATCTTAAGTCTACATTCCAGTTATATATCAATATATCTACCCACTGGGGGCACACTCTACGTGAATACACCATCCAGGTTATGTCATTCTTACACTACACACTTTAAACATCTTATTGTAGTATGTTCCTTACTTATTTACATATATATTACATCGACATCCATTATAATTTATCACACTAATGTATTTCCTAGCATATACATTAGTCTTGTATTACATATCTTGTATACTTTTTCTTCTTGTTTTTTATAGTTGGATGCATGTTTACTTCTTCCAGTACTTTTCATGCTTCCACTCTTCATTGTGATTAGCTAGATGTGTTTGCATTTTCCCATTCTTTTTTGCTTCTTGTTTACATTTTAGGACATATGCCAAATGTCCTTTGCTCTTGTCTATATGTGGGTGCCTTTGGACATTTGCCAATGTCCTTTGTGTGTGCCTTTTTATGTGCTTATGGCCCTTATGCCAATATTTACTTATTCTTTTTATATGTGTATGTGGAATTTGAACATGCCTTATATGCCTTGTGTGCTTATTTGGCCCTTTGGCCATCATTATGTGTTTCTTGCTTCTTAATTTGTATGCTGGTTTACTTGATCAGTTCTCTTTGTGTACAATGCCATGATTCCAATCATGCATTTACCTTGCTTCTTAGATGCCGTGATGGACGTCATGCTCCATCCCTCTACGCCACTAACAAATAACAACTAACATCTTTCATTCTAGTTTTCTCCTATGTACATGCTATTACATTATTATATCTATCTAGGCATACCCTTGTGGATCTAACAATCTCTTTTTACAACTTTTTCTATATCTTGAGATCATGAATATCAATGATATATCAAATGTTTTTGTAGCTTAACACACTTGAAAGGCTTATTATTCTGAGGGTAGTCATTTTAGGGTCTTCATTCCTACCCTCATAAGAGGGGGAAACAAATAGGGGTTTTTGTCACAAAGATTGGAACCTTACCGATCAAAAATGCGGTTTCAAAAAAGTTTCGTCTAGATTCTAGAATTCAACACATGTAGGCCAAATTAGGCAAATAGTAGAGAACATAGTCCAGTTTTTAGTTTTGGATCTAGATAATAGCACCAAAAATAGGACTATAATATTGGATCCCAAAGTGTCCAATTTTTGGTGCTAGTGTCCAGACAACAAAATTTCTAATTTTTCCAAAATCAAGTAGAGGGGTGAGTTCAGTCACATTTTTACCAGAATAGTATAGTCTACAATCCAGTAGTTTTCAGTACTTTTTTGTTCAGAGAATATAGATACAAGGGGAATCATGTGCAGCATGAGGGTTTCCACTTATAGTTTAGACATGGTATTTGATACAAATTTTAGTTCAAAATCTATGTTCTAGACACTAATTATTGGGGTCAATGTGTGTGGTACATGGGCCTTTTCTTTTCCAAGTTCAATACATTTTCTTGCATGTTAGTAGTAGTTGCATGCCTTACTCCATCTGAAGGTGGTTGGCAACACTATCAAGTAAAATTTCATACAAATTTACTTCTCAAGTACCCGAGTTCCCAAGTTGATTCTAGTTTTGGAGGGGATTTTTATATGAGTTCCAATATCCATCTTTCAAAGTGGCTAACATAAGCCTAGTTTCTTGTTACATTCGACTATCCATGCTAACATTATCAACTTACAACACATTCATGGGCTTCATGAGCCATCTTATATGACATTTAGCTTATACTGGTATCTTTCTATTCAACTTCACATCATGAGGTAACAATGGAGCCAAAGGTCTAGCTAACCTTTATATTCTTGAGTCACTTATTTAGAGGGATTGGACACATAGTCTAGACATTGATTAGCATAAGTATGATTTATCACCTTCACATAGTTGGTGATGATGGATCTAAGGGGCCTACCTTTCAATTCTTGAGCCACCTTCTAGGGGATTGATCACTCATCTCATCCATCGATATAACTCTTGGTTTAGTATTCATATAGCATCACTCAATAAAACCCAACAACATAATAGGTTTTATATTAGTTCACATACTCGATGAGGTGTATTCATTCTTTTCTCTTCCTTTATTTCTCTTTACCTAGATTTGTACATTATTATTTTTAGTGTATCTAGTAATAACTAATATACTTTCATTTTCCTTATTTATAGATTCACATAGTACAACATGCTCTCACCACACATAAATCTAACATCACATAGCTTCTTGGGCTTAGCCTCATAGGTAAGTTTAGGTATGCTTCTATTTTTCTCCTTTATACTAGTATTTCACTTAGCTACATACTTATAATAAATGGGGGGTAAATGTAATCACATAAAAATACAATTTGTACAACTTGAGCATTACTTGTGACATCTAAACCATAGGTATTTCTTGCTTGCTTGCATAACCCACTAGGCATGTTTTCACTGCTTCTTAGTCACCCAAAGCCTTCATAAATTAGCCTTAGCTACCTAGACTCCTCTCCTAGGCATATAAATATCCCTTAAGGTCCCTTTACCCTTGGAAAATAGTGTCATAAGTTAGACTATAGCACTAGACCCTAGGGTATCCACTTTCCAGTGTTATTGTCTAAGTCACTCTTAGCCTCAAACAGTCAAATTTCCTTGAATCCTTATCTTTTTCATTCTCAGCCTAATATGAATTCATCTAACCCAATATCATTAGTTTCCTTATAAAATCCTATTCAAGGGTCATTTAGAAGGGTTGGCAATAATCTAAAAGGCATGAGCTAGAAATACACTAAGCACACTCAAGTAAATCTTTTGATTCTCTACATATAGCCAACCATTGCTATTTCTAACCTACTCAAGCTTTTACACAAGTCACAAATCATCTCAATCTTTCCTAGATTTGCATAATACTTACACTGCATACATAAGATTGCACAATACACATTCAATTTGGGAGAACTACATTGGCCTTGATCCCTTCTAAAAGTATTGGTATGTAGGTAGTGTGCCCACAAATGGGGTGTGATTGTACATTTAGTGCATAATACACACTAACCCCTTTTTCTAGTTGATTCATCACCACTTGTCAAGCCTAAGGAAGAAATAGGACCCTAGAGGATAGAATTAGTTGCACACAAAGCTATATAGATGATCAAGACCTGAGATTCTAGACATAGAGAAAGTATCAAAACAAAACCTAGAAAGATCATAAGAAGCAGATCAAATGGAATATAGCACCAAAAATAGGACTATAGCATTGGACCTCCAAGTGTCTAGTTTTTAGTGCTATTGTCTATGCAAAAAATAAACTTTTGGGTCTTATTTCTGATAGTCTACCCAATCAGTTCAGTAATTTATAGTTCCATAATCTTTTGCCTCAGTCTAGAAATTAGCTAAGTTCACTCTCTATCCCCTTGTTTGCTATTTTTAGTAATTAATTGATCAAATCTAGATTTAGCAAATCAGTAAGTTAATTTAGGCATGTTGTATTCACATATTTTCCAAATTAATCTAGACCTCTTTACTAATTAGGAAATTAAACCCTTAGTTTCCCAAAAATAGTAAAACACAAACTAATTTTTAGGGCATGCCTGAACAAGTTTGTCAACCTCTAGGTAGTATTAACTGACACTATGTTACAAGTTTTATGGTTTTGTTTGAGTTATTCTTGCATCTCTATTTTCATACATGACACTAAAATTTATTGAAATCCATCTCTTTGTGTGATATTTATAAATTGAATATGTGCTCAATATAATAAACATGTCTCTTCTTCATTAAAACCCTAGGCCTACCTTCAAATTTAGGTTTTGGTATAAAAAATGGGAAATAAGTTGGGTTGAGATGACCTAAATGGTTTAACACTAGTCATATATCTAATACTATGAAGAGGGAAGTCAAATTATATGTAGTTCTCCCCGTTAGGTGTATGTGTGTAATGGCTATCCTTTAATGAATGCAACATGTGATCTAGGTTACAATTATTTTAAAATTATAACTTTGGTTTGGATTTGAGGTGGTTTATACTTAGCTAAGACATGATCCTTGTGATTGATGTTTGAATTGAAAATAAAAAGGTAACCCATTTGAATGTGCAAGTGTTTTAGTATGCTTTAGAAGTTATTTCTAGATGGGGAATAGACTTATGCCTATTGTGTTTTTATATGGGAATATTTGGGTACTTTCTCACACTATAACATATGAAACATACAAGTCAACCCATAAGAAGGATTTGAATATGAAAAGTGACCATTTATTGGTGCATGATTATTATGTTAGAGTTAGATGTGAAGGTTATATCTAGAAGGTAGGAAAACTATAATGATGATTGAGAGATAGTTTGAATATGATCTTGAATAGGTTAGCCACAAACTAGTGAATTATTGTAGGTGACTTATAAAGAATCAGAAAGTCATGACCCATGGAAAGCATGAAAATTCAAGAGAAGGGAGAATAATAACCATATGTGTATGTAAAAGTTATTTAAGGTCTAGGTAGGTTAAAAAATTGCATTTCCAAGTATCTAATATCATATTATAGTGTCTACATAAATACATTATGTCAAAGCCAAATGGGTTATGATACTTATGCATTGATCATACATTTATGTCATAAAAATTGATTAAAGGTAAGGTTCTTGTAAATAATTTAATTGAGGCTCCATCATTAGAACACACTCCTATAAACAAGACATTTCCATATGAGTTTTTATGCGTACCAATGAGAATAAAAGTTGGAAAATGTACTTTGATGGTTCTAAGTCAGCTTCAAGTGAGAGGTCAGTACTATAAAAACTACCCCCTAGAAAGAGATTATCCCATTAGCATATCAATTTATATTTTCATGTATTAAAAATATATCAGAGTATAAGTCATTGATTTTAGGGATCCTTGAAGCATGCATTCTAAAATTTATATATATTAGAGTGTATGGTGATTCTTAACTCATGTTTATCCAAGTATTGGGAACCTATTAATTGAAATAATATGAATTGATTCTAAATAGATAGTTAGTGTTCAGTTTGATAACCTAATTTGATGAGTTTGAGATAATAATATTCATGTGAGGAGTAATATTCACAAAAATGATATGGCTATTATTATCTACTATACTTTTAGAGATATCATAGATGATTGTGCCATGTTAACCATTAAGATATTGTAATAACCTACCATCAAGTTGAAAATTTTGGATTCCTTAGAAGTATTTAAACTAGAAATTTGTACCAAAAATTAGGGTTGTATGAAAATATATTTAACTATTTATCAGGATAAATAATTCCTACAAACTTTTTAGGAAATGACAAAATAAAATTGTGAAGATACACCCTTAGATATGTTATAACTAGATATTCCATGTTTAAGAGGTCCTTTGATGGGATTTTTTTAAACACATTGAAAATAAAGAAGATAAATTGGAATAAAATGAGTTATGATAATGAGTATGGTGGAAATTTAATGGAAAACGAACCTTCATACAAATTTATAAAAATGGGTTTTTATCTAAAATGATGGAGCATGATTATAAAAAATATGTAAAACATATGATAGATTTCAAATGCATATTTATTTTATTATTAATCCATTTTAAGAGTTGAAGCCCTTAATCTCATCATGGTCCTTTTCCATTTGGGGATTTGAATTAGTATGTAAGGTTAACCCCCCCTAATCACAAGGTAAAAAAATATATTATAACAACAACTAAATTCTTTACCAATTGAGTTGAAACTATGCCATTAAAAGATAATATAGGAAAAAATATTTTCAAGTTTCTAATGATACATATTATATATAGATTTTCCTATCATTATTTATTATTATTGCAGATGGTCCATCTTCCAAGAATAAGATAATTAATAAGCTTTATGGCAAGTAAAATATTAAACATACATTATCAAAACCTTATTGTTCATAAGCATATAGTTAAGGTGAAACATGTAATATAAATATTATTAACATTCTATCAAAGATAATGAACAAACATGGTTATGATTCACATAATTAGATACACCATGCATTATGGAATTATAATATAAGTGTTATAACACTTATAAATTCCACCCCTCTTTAGGGTATAGGGTCAAGATAGTATTTCTCTAAGACCTTGAGATTCCTTCACTTAACGTATCATGTAAAAGAATAATTGATGATGTTAGTTGCTAAAAAACTAGAGTAATTTAGTTAGAAATGTTAAATGAGGTGTGTATTCATACTATTTAGAACCTTATATTTTATCAAAATCTCCTTAAGAAATATTTTAACATAAATATCAAATCAAAATAATTTAATGCGAGTCATAAAGTGTTAACATAAATTAGGATAATACCAATGCAGATAAATAACATAAAGGAAAGTTCATGCCTAGTTAATTTATCCTATTTGTTATGAAAAAAAATGTTTTGTCTTGGAGGCATATCATATTTATACATTTTAAGGTAATCTTTAGATAAATAACACAAAGGAAAGTTCATACCTAGTTAATTTCTCCCATTTGTTATGAAAAAAATATTTTGTCCTAGAGGCCTATCATATTTATACATTTTAAGGTAATCCTTTGAATGTGTTTGAGCCTTGCCTTTTATTCTCATTTTTTTACATTTACTTTGTAATTATTCCTTTTGAGTTTGAATTTAATTTTTTTTAATTTATTATTTTCTTGGTTGATTGCATAGTTTTTATTTTTCTATTTAGCTATGGTTGTTACCTTTTATTTTTCTTAGTGTTTGTTGTTTATTAATTTATCTAGTCATGGAGTTTATTTATTTTTCCCTATTATTCATTTTAAATTCATCTTAATTTCTTAGTTTTATCCTTATTTGATCTTGTTCTAATACATGTTTTACAATTAGTTCTTCACCATGATTCATATCATGCTAATGTTTTTTTTTTCTTTCCCACAATTTTATGATTTATATGATGCATATATTAGGATATATAACCTTTAAGTTTACCTTTCATTTCCATATTTTATGTTACTTGTGCTAATTATATATATTTACCCACATGGGGAATCACATTTCCATGATGTGTATTAATTACATTTTGCCACTTGAGATTTACCAATCTTGGTTCTCTATTGATTACATTTTACCATAATGGCAATACCATTCCTATAGTTATACATTACTCACATGCAACCCACTTGGGGCGCATTATTATTGTGTTTCATTGATTACAAGTTTTTATAACTATAAAATTTATATTATTAGTACAACACATTTATTTTTTCCATTTTAGCCATCCTATGTTGGTGATTATATAGGTTATAGTATAAGTATGTCGGTAATAATCTATGCATGATATGCATCCTTTCATGATGATATTTTACTATGTTAGAAAGCAATACTCTTATCTTTTGGATATTACACATGATGCACATAAACCTTTAATTTTAAATATATACTTCATGTGTTATCCCACACCTCTAAATGGGCTAGAGATAAAATAAAATAAAATAGATTGATAATTTAAAGTAAAAGAAGTAATGATTACATAATATAAAGCTACAATGGAAAAAAAATGGCACATGCACAATATACATAATAATTTTACCTGGGAAAAACCTTTTGATAAATAAAATTAACATATAAACCTTCTTATTTATTGCATTAGCTCAACCTTTTAAAATTCAATAATGTACTTCAATTTTTTTCTTTATCCTAATGCATGTGTGAGTATAAAGGCACACAAATAGTAAACAATCCAAGTAGCATTATTATATAATTGACATAAAATGATATGTTATGAAACCAATCATATGCTAATATAGGTAAAAATACCCATGAGCTAAGTAAAATGCACATATAATCTAAAAACAAAAATATTATGGGATCCCACCCCCAAACTTCCCAGCCCTAACCCTGACTATACGTATCAAGCCATATATTACATAATGGGTGTAATTCATGCAAAGAATACAAAAAAATAAACAATATACCACTTGATAAGAACTTTTCACAAGCATTAACAATTATATACTATCAATAGTTAATGACATCCATGCCTATTGATCTTCTATACCTATTTTCTTTATTTTCAAATTAATGAAACCTAAATAAGACAAAACTATTGAAATTCATAGTATGTAAAAGTGGGAATTTACCATGTACCGATCTGAATGTAAAAATAAATTTTGTTATACTTAATATATTTAGAATTGACAAGACAAGAGAGAATAGAAACACAACTAATTTTTTGATTTAAATTGTTCACTACATACACCACATACCTCAAAATGACTCTATATTAATTCCATAACTTCACAAATTATAAAATAGGTTCTCAAAACTTTAAAATATGCTACCAATAAAGCTTAGATCCCTATGACAACCAATATTTTCCTTTTTTAGTTGGTACTATCCAAGTTTACCGTGTTGGTATGTATCACCTAAAATTTTTGCACCTACATTTGTAGATGAGTTTTATGTTATTACTTATTGTTGGTCCTATTATTCAAATATCAATTTTTCTTCTCCTTACCTTGAAATTCTTACTCCACTTTTGACCCCATTTGAATCTAAAAAGGGGTTAAATATATGGGTTGGATAGCCATAACCACTTCTCACTAAATGATTGGGTATTGCCTACATTATAATAGTTCAAAGAAGGATCAATTCACATGTAATTATCCCACATATGTGTGTGTGCACCATCATGATCATGCTAGAATGTAATGTAATGTTTGGATTTTGAAACTTGGTAACATGAAAATTTAATGTGTGTTTATGTTCAGAATTGGATTTAGAGTTGCTATTTTGAGGGGTTTTCATATGTGTATGCTTTTGTGATAATGTATCAATTGAGTACTAATTTATTTCTCAATGTGATTTCTAGGTCGAGAGTGAATAACCGAGTCATTTCCAAGTGAGTAATATCTTAGGCTTGATTTATATTTATAGATACATATTTGATATTTACCCCCATAATCAACATATAAAACATTTCTAGGCCAACTAAAAAAATATTTTTGAATTTGAAAAGTATACCTTAAGGGTCCTTGGACACTGCTGGTAAAAGTGAACACTTGCAAGAATTCAAAAGTATTCGATTATTTTTAGCATTGTCTAAAGAGGCAAAATAGTGATCTAAAATATGAAAAAATTATACTAAGGATTATAGAGTGTTATTATAGAGACTAATGTGATCTTAAATATGTGTAGCTATTAAATTAGGTTAGCTAAGACAATAAGTGGGTAGACAGATAGGGGAAAGTGTGCACAAAAGTGAAATGTGTACACATAAGTCTAAGTATGTAAAAATGTATAAAAATTGAGGTTAGAAGGTGTCTAATACCAAATTTATGTGTCTGAATCACAAATAAAACTTACAAATACTATCAAAATTATTAATGAATTAAAAAATTCTCCAAACTATCAAAATTTTAAAATAACACTTTCTTCTATGCAACCATGCCTCTAAGAAAATGGTATTTTACATTAGTATATTTTAATTGATTGTGATAATAAGGCTTATTTGATAAATATATTACACATTTAAATTCAAAATTTATCTTGTTGGTTCCCAAAATTGTACCCTAGTTTCATTTCACTATTTGACAAGGAAGGTCATCAATTCTTCCTCTCAAACTCCCATATGGACTACGTGAAAAGGTGGAGGAAGGAAAGTTGATAAGATAGAGTTGAATATCCTCATTTAAAGTTGTTTAATGCTAAGATGATTCCCTTATAGTCTAATAATATGATGATGTATATGACTCACTATGCCCAAAGATCTCTAGCTAAATAATGGAACCCATAATGCATATTATTCCTATTGATTTACCACTAATTCAATATGCACTCATTCACCAAATAAAAAATAAAGCCTTACCATATTTAAAGTGAGAAAAATAATATACAATGCCACATATAACACTTTTTTAGGAGCATTGGAGTTCTCAAGAAATATTGCATAAAGAAAATTATAGAGTAAAAATAAGTATTTTATAGTCTTGCATAATTTTTTGTTTACGAGAAAATATCTTGAAGTTTTTTGCATGTCCTTTGTGTGCACACATATATAATTATATGCAACCATTTTGGTGTGTATATCTTGGAATAGTTAATGGATAAGTAATTAAACTTTAATCAACCTATGAATTTTTACACAAATTTATTTTTCTAGGTCTACAAATTGAGTGCGATGAACTACAAGTTTTGTATAGCTAAAGAAAATTTTTGTGATGGAAAAGTACTTGTGCATAGCTTTGAATTTTAAAGATGAAGACATATTATAAATAATTTTTGGCATGAAAATATTTTTTATATATTCTTGCATAACCTTCCACATTAAATTTGGCTAATGTTAATGTTGATATGCTAATGTTGCAACTTTGGATTTTAATGTGTGATATCCATGTCTTGCCTTTGACACAAAGTTTTTTTTTCAAACCTTTCAAGTGTAGTGTGATATTGTACAGCCATTGAGTATATGAGAGGTTAGAGAGTTATTATTTTGTTGTAGTGAAAAAAAATATTTGGGCATGTGTTTTTTGATCTATATGTGTTTTGAGTGACAAGTGTCATACACGCTAGATAATAAAGGTCCTAAAAGCTTATAGAATGGAGATAAATAGAATTTTTAATGTTATATGATGGTGGTAGTTATCTAAAATTTAGAGGAAGGATTTTTTTAACTTCCTAATGGCTTGTTGTTTAATCATACATTTGGTTAATAAATGTCATGTAATGATGTGTAATAGGGAATTGGTAATGTATTATGCATTTAATTATTGTGATATAGGTAGGTGAGTTATTTGAGAACATTAGTGTAAGTAGGTGGGTAATGTATCTATATAAACATACACCTATAATTGAGTGAAGAATAGTCTAGAATGGAGGCATATTAAATTATGGCATTCCAGTAAAAGAGATTGTAACACATATCATTTGAGGCTATTACAAAAATACATTATATTGTAATGTATATAATCAAACTTTAATTATGTATATAAGTTGTATTTTGTCATTTAAATTAATAATGAATATTGTTGAATTTTCCATTTTGTTTCCTTGTATAAGGACTATGATCCAGTCTAGTGTTTATGTTGAATATATTGGCTACATGTTATAACTTTTATTTCATTGGATCCCCTAATCATGACTGCATAAATTGGTATATGAGTAAAGTTATCCTTATGGGTGAGTATGTGATATTCTTATTGATTCTAGTATGTTTTCCATATTTGTGATTATGGGAAGAAAATAGTGATGGCATATTCCAACCAAAAGTATGTTGGGTAAAAAGTTTAGTATTTTTTCTTGATTTATTAGAAAATAAATGATAAACAAAAGAGGTTTTGATTGAAAAGTTCCAAGAACAACATAAACACCAAGGATTACATAATTGGTTGAGATAATGTGAGGAATATAAGACCATTTAGAGGCTATGAATACCACACAAAAAAGAAGAGTTTCAATAGATGATGAGAGGGGTAATTAAGTCACAAAATAGGTTCCTGAGGTTTAGGTATAAAAAGTATAGATGAACCTCTCAAGAAAGAATAGTATCCCAAGGTTGGACACACCTAGTTATTCATGGAGTTTTTATCTTAAATAAATCATTGATTGGATCATTGAGTTAGAGAAAAAAATTAGTATAAGGGTATGGAAAATTTAAAAAGAATGAATTTGGAATGAAAAAATTTGAAGGATGATGCACCCTTACATTGGGAGAATGTGCATAAAAAAGTTTTAGAAGAGGAAAAGATAAGACAAAGACCTAGGAAAAATTATTTGTGAAGTTGAAATCCAAAAAGAAATTTTTTTGGGGATATTTATAGCTAAATGGATATAAGTAGGTTTTTTTCAATTTTTAAAATGGTTAGTCATGAAGAAATATACATAGGTCAAGTAACCTCAATTTTATACAATTCCATAGTTCAGGACACAAATTCGCCTTATAAATTATACTCGATCCTATTTTAGAACACAGATTCGCCAGAGTCATTATACATGTATGGGTCTGATTCATTAAGAAATTATATGGGACATGTATAAGTTAATATGGAATCACTAGATATACATACATACATACATACATATATATAAAATAAGGACCACCTAGGATACAATAAGCTTAAGGTAATAATTATATTTTACTATGAAAATATTTTGAATATTCTTTGGAAGCACATGTTATTCTTTATATATGGTTTTTAATAACTAAAAAACTTAAAAATAAATAATTTTTAAACTTGATGTTTATTTTATTTTTAGCATTGAATGCAGTGTAGGTGGAATTAAATCTATGGGGATCGAGGTTTAGATTTTGCCCTATTTTTTAGTGAATTAGTGTCAGCATATTGAGGGGCCCCAATGCAAAATTTAATGTTGGTCCAAAATGTCACTCACATCATTAATGGAAGTTACTCGAATATATATGTGATGGTTTCTTAATTTTTTTATCATTTATGCAAGCTCTTGGCAAAAGTGAAACTCTGGTAGTTAGAAGTGAAGCTCTAGTAGTCTAAAAATTGGGATGAGATGTTGGAAAAAAAGCTGAAAATAAATTCTAAGCTTGGGTTCCTTGTGATTGAAAGGTATGGACTTGTGTTCTTTAGTTTTAAAGACCGAGAGCAATTGTTTTCATGCACAATCATCTATCTTGAAATGAATAAATATAATAATAGGTTCCATAGAAAACATATGTTTAAAGATATTTGCTAAAAACACTATGCATGTTGGTTTTGTTAGAAATTTTATGTATATCTAAAAATCTTTTCCTTAAACTCAAAATCTATGAAATGGGTATTTTTGAGTTAGTCAAAAATATGGTTGAAATGATCATGAGGCTCTGTTACGTTTATTCATTTAAAAAAAAAAATATATCTTGCATGCTATTATTTCTTAGAGGAAATGAGTTTATTATTTGTTTAAAATAAATATGTGGTAAAGACCAACCACATAATATAATTGATTTTGTTCTTTATGATTTTTTTAAAAAAAGTATCTTGCATGCTATTATTTCTCAGAGTAAATTAGTTTCTTGTTTGATTAAAATAAGTATGTGGTAAAGACCAACCACATAATATAATTCATTTTTTCTTTGCACATTATTTAAAAGAAGTATCTTAAATGCTATTATTTCTCATAAGAAATCAGTTTCTTGTTTTTTTAGGGTTTAGGGTGATAAAACTAAAGACCAACCAAATAATATATTAAACTAAGTAAAAATTGTGACAAAAAAGTAAGGTATATATATATATATATATATATATATATATATATATATATATATATATATATATATATATATATATATATATAGTCTTGTCATATGGCCCCATAGTTTATTATTGATACTCTATACCCTGATTTTTTATCACAATTTTTTCTATACTTAGTTTAATATATTATTTGGTTGGTCTTCACCACATACTTATTTTAAACAAACAAGCAATTGATTTACTCTGAGAAACAATGGCATGGAAGATACTTATATGAAAAGCGAGGATGACATAACTAAAAAATATAATTATTACCTTAAGTTTATTTTATCCTAAGTGGTACTTATATAAATGAAAATTGAACATTAGGGTTTTGGAAATTGAGAAATCTTGTTGAAGATAATGTGAAGTATATAAATGATCAATTTTGACATAGTGGTTTGAATTTATTAAACATTTTGTTGAAATGTTTGAGAAAATTTTGTTCAAAATGAGTATTTGATTATTTGACATGGTCAAAATTAGAAATATTGGTTTCATATTTTTGAAGATACAATTGCATATATATATATATATATATGAAATTCATAAGGCCAATAATTTGTATGGATTTGAGTTTCATATATTTGATTATGGCATATTTACCATTTTCTTAAAAGTGGCATGAGGTTTGTGAAATAAAAAATGGGGCAAGATCTCAACCTCGATCTCCGTAGCTTTAATTCCACCTGCATCACATTCAATGCCAAAAATAAAATATAAATTAGGTTTGAAAATTATTTATTAGTAAGTTTTTTAGTTATCAAAACTATATAGAAGGAAGAGCATATGGTGCCAAAGAATATTCAAAACATTTTCATAGTTATAAAATTATAAACTATATAATAAGGTCTGCCAAAATATTTGAAGTGTGAGTTGTGGTATGTACTCAATTTATACTGAGTATTGCACATGATCTTACAATATATACTGCACAAAAAGAGTCCTAGAGCCTCATGATCATACTGTATTTTATTTTTAAATGTTTAATATAATAATTATATTTTGGTTGGCATGGTTTGTTAATTGAAATAAAATATATATATTTAAAAGACCAATATGGATGTGGTTAAGACATTTTGGCAGATCTTATTATATAGTTTATAATTTTAAAACTATGACAATGTTTAGAATATTTTTTCAGTTATATCATCCTTGCTTTTCATAGTTATCAAAATATATAAATAATAAACTAACTATGCCAAAGAACATTCAAAATATTTTTATAGTTTTGAAATTACAAACTATTTTGTTAATTGAAATAAAAAATATATATTTAAAAGACCAATATGGATGTGGTTAAGACATTTTGGTAGATATTATATAATTTATAATTTTAAAACTATGACAATGTTTAAAATATTTTTTTAGTTATATCATCCTTGATTTCCATAGTTGTCAAAGTATATAAATAATAAACTGACTATGCCAAAGAAAATTTAAAATATTTTTATAGTTTTAAAATTACAAACTATATAATAAGGTCTGCCAAAATGTCTTAACCATATCCATATTCGTCTTTTAAATATTTTTTTATTTCAATTAAAAAACCCTAAACCCTAAACTAAAATATAATTATTACTTTAAGTTGATTTTATCCTAAGTGTCCCTTATCGAACACACACACACACACACACACACACACACACACACACACACACAAAATTGAACATCATGGGTTTCATGCATTTGATTATAACCTATTTACCATTTTTTTGAAAATGGCATGAGGATTGTGAAAGAATAATGCATTGTTTTCTTAGGTTGGTAGTTGTTATTTAAGTATGGTTGTAAAGAGGATAAAATGATTAATTTTTATGCACAACGATGCTTATATAAGTATTATTTGCATTTTATTTTCAATTGAATAATTTGATGCATTTTATTTTTAAGATAATGAAAATTAGGAAGTATTTGAGCTTAGTTGTATAAAATACTTATTTTAGCATACTTTATTAGATGTCAAGTTAGAATCTAGGTTCAAATGATTCAGGTAGAGATGTTTGAGGTCATGATGATAATTAACATCATGATGTTACTCCTTCATAGGGTAGCTCTCAAGGCATCCAATTATTTCATGGTTGTAGGGTTGCTAACATATTTTCTAGGCTATTTAATTGGGGAACCCATGTTATCTTTCATTTTAATGCCAATGACCCTGCCTTTTGGAATGTTTTCAACTTTTGCCTACTAACTCTTTGAATTTATATGGAAATAAAGGATGGAGGGGAACACATTCGAGAAATTATCTTCATGAATGAAGAATTATAAATAAGCACCCTTAACATATGCATGATGCCATTCAACCTAACGAGCATAATGTTCCATTGACCAAACCACCTCAACATGAAAATATTATTAAATTAACGGCAACATTGCATCCCAATGAAAAATTTCTACTTAAAACTAATATTCCACCCCTTAAACCTGAAAAACCTACTTCTTGTAGCATAAAATATGATAATATCCCTATAACACAACCTATGGAGGTCAGAATATTAAAATAGGTTACATTGGAGGTAGATTATTTTGAAGGGGCCTTGACCCACTTGATGGAACTTTCTACTACTTCCATAGAGTATATTGAGTACTTGACTAATAAGGGTGCCCCTTTAATAGATTTAGTTTTTGATAAAACTCTGATTAAAACTTAAATTCTTGTGTTGAAATTTCTATTGATACTTGGTATTAGATACTATCTTGATATTTTTAATTATGTTGATATTATTTTTGGCAGTTTTGATATATACACGAAAGTATTCTATTTTATATATAAAAGTATGTTTGAATGGTTTACTCTTTACTAAAAAATTATGGAAACACACATGGATTTTAATGTTTTATAATAATTTTTAACAGTTGTTTCTACATATTGATCATCTTTTATCCCTTCCGAAATTAGTAAATAAATGTATGTAACATGATCAATATTCAAGATGATCTTGAGGGAGATGTTGAAATAATTTATTTATTTTTGTTATCCTTCATGTTCCAAAATTATGGTTATCAAGGGCTCTTTTTGTGTAGTATATATGGTAGGATCATGTGCAGTACCTAGTATACATTAAGTATAGACCTCTATAAGTATTGGAAAAAACTAATCTAAGATATAAAAGGGATATCAAGAGATTGATATATAAGAGACTAATATGTAAATATAGATTGATTACATTGAGCCTTTTTCTCTCTTGGTTGCTTTATTTTCATTTCTTTTCCCCTCTTTTTAACTATAGAGATATAAAAGGGACATCAAGAGATTGATAAAACACTTTGATAAAATAACAAATCTTTCCTTCAAGAGATTGTCTTTTTTATAGGCTTTACTCTGTTGGATAGGTTATATTAAATTATTTAAAATCTGATCACATATACATATATTTGATAACTGAGATATAAACTATAAAATAAGGTCTGCCTAAATGTCTTAACCATATCCATAATCAATAATGGCCTTTAAAATATTTTTTTATTTTAATTAACAATCCATGCCAACCAAAATATTATTATTACCTTAAACTGGCTATGGGGCCATAGGGAAAGACAACTATGAAAAGCGAGGATGGAAAACCAATATATTTAAAAAAATGATTTTCAAAGAACTTATCATTATATTTATTCATTTCAAGATAGACAATTGTGCATGCAAATAAATTCTTTTAGTCTTATGTTTAATTAAGAGAACATGTTTATAATAGTTGTAAACTCTATTATAGTGATACATATGTATTCACATATAATTAAGTTGCTTGAATTCATATGTGATGGTTTATTTATTTTTCTATTCATTGATGCAAGCTATTGGCATAAGCAAAGCTTTGGTAGTTAAAAAATTGGGACATGAAGTTGAAAATGAAGGTGAAAATGATTTTTAATCTCACTTCTTTGTGATTGCAAGGTATGGATTTGTGTTTTTTTTTTTTTTTTGTTTTGAAGACTAAGAGTAGTTGTTTACATGCATAACCATCTATCTTGAAATGAATAAATATAATGATAATGTCTTAACCATATCCATAATCAATAATGATAAGGTTTACCAAAATATCTTAACCATATCCATAATACATAATGGTCTTTCAAAAAAAAAATTATTTCAATTAACAAACCATGCCAACCAAAATATAATTATTACCTGAAGATTATTATGTCTTAAGTCACAAGTGGTCCTTTAACACATTTATAAAATCGATCAAACAAACATGTTGTTTCTTCTATATGATTTTAATGACTAAAAAACATAATAATAAATAATTTTCAAACCTATTGTTTATTTTATTTCTAGCATTGAATGTGGTGCAGGTGTAATTAAAGCTACGGGGATCAAGATTTAGATTTTACTCTATTTTTTAATGAATTGGCGTCAGCATATTGAGGGGCCCCAAGGAAAAATTTAACATTGGTCTAACACGTCACTTATGGGATTAATGGAATTTGATCGAATACATATGTGATGATTTTTTCAAAATTTCTTGTCATTTATGCAAGTTATTGGCGGAAGTGAAGCTATTGGTCTAATATAGATATTTACAATTCATTACACTATAAATACCTCAAATAAGTTTGGAATAAAATAATAATGGAACACCACAATATACTTATGCATCTATATAATATATTTTTCAACTATTATAGACATGTTCTCTTAATTAAACATAACACAACAATACACCTACTCGGTATAGAATAACAAAGGAACACCACAATATACTTATACATCTCTATAACATAGTATCAAATTAAAAAAATACACAAATCAACTCTTAATCATTTATATACTCTATATTATCTTCAAAAAGCTTTCTCAAAACCCTGATAAAATAAATCTTAAAATCGATCATAAAATTTGTTGTCCTTCCTCGACCAACCTCGGATTTTAGATGCCTAAATTTTAAATTTAAACATGCCAATTTATTTTATTTTGTTCTTGATAATTGTTATTTGCATTATCTTCAAAATTAATTGGACTTGGATCTAGTATTGCATAATTGTAGTGTGTTTCAATAATTATTAGTCAATCCTCTTCTTTCAGATGTTGACTATCAAATTACCAAAGCTCTATCAAATGGAAAAATGAGGACATTATCTAATTGTATAAATCCTTAAGCAAGTTTCTAATTTTTTTCAAGCTTATTTCTTAACTTTGAATTTAAAAATGATAATGCATTAAAAAATTCTCTCATCTTCCATTGACTCCAAAATCATTATTTGGCATAAATTATCAAGATTAAAATATTCTGAGATACTAGATCACATTGTATTTCACTCAAACTTAAGGTAGTCCATAGTCTAGTGATAGAGCCATCTTTGAAAGCATGGTCCAAAACTTGTGTAAAATTGAACATACCACTCTCTTAGCTTTGGTAAATCTAAATTGCCTTCAGTTTGTTCACTATTCAATTCTACACTCTTACAGAAGTGTTGGGCCAAGGTTTTGATTTTATTTTGAAAATCTAATGAACTAACATTTTTCCAATATATAGGGTATATCACAGCCATGGATTCTAGTAGTTCATCTTGAGGAAAATGATATCTAATCTCTAAAGAGAAATATTTTGTGATTTCCTTCAAGGTGTAATTTATAGAGGATACAACCTCAAAGAATTGATCCCTTGTAGCATGAAATTATTTGAATCTATTAGATAGACCAACTATGTCCAAAGTGTGAATTTTGGTCTATACTCAATTTATACTAAGTACTACACATGATCTTACCATATGTACTAGACAAAAAGAGTCATAAAGCCTCATGATCATATTGTATTTTATTTTTAAATGTTTAAGATAATAATTACATTTTGGTTAGCATGGTTTTCTAATTGAAATTAAAAAAATATTTAAAAAACCAATATGGATGTGGTTAAGATATTTTGGCAGACCTTATTATATAGTTTATAATTTTAAAACAATGAAATTGTTTTGAATATTTTTTAGTTATATCATCCTTGCTTTTCATAGTTATCTTTCCCTATGGCCCCATAGTTGGTTTATACTCTATACTCTGATTTTTTGTCACTTTTTTCTATACCTAGTTTATTATATTATCTGGTTGGTATTTACCACATGCCTATTTTAAACAAATAAGAAATTGATTTCCTCTGATAAATAATGACATGCATGATACTTATTTTAAACAATGCACAAAGAACAAACTGAATAAATGCAATAGAGCCTCATGATCATGTTATATTTTGTTTTTAAATATTTAAGGTAATAATTATATTTTTATTGGAATGGTTTGTTAATTGAAATTAAAAAAATATTTGAAAGGCCATTATTGATTATGGATATTGTTAAGATATTTTGTCAAACCTTATCATTATTAATTATGGATATGATTAAGACATTTGAAAGAGAGTATTTTGAGTAAATATCTTTAAAGAAATACTTTTCAGAGAACTTATCATTATATTTGTTCATTTATTCATTATATTTTTGCTATACTCAGTTTATTATATTATCCGGTTGGTCTTTACCACATACTTATTTTAAACAAATAAGAAATTGATTTCCTTTGAGAAATAATGGCACGTAAGATACTTATTTTAAACAATGCATAAAGAACAAACTGAATAAATGCAACAGAGTCTCATGATCATACTATATATATTTTTTAAATGTTTAAGGTAATAATTATATTCTGGTTGGAATGGTTTGTTAATTGAAATAAAAAAAATTTGAAAGGCTAATATGGATGTGGTTAAGACATCTTGGCAAAACTTATTATATAGTTTATAATTTTAAAACTATAAAAATATTTTGAATATATATTTTTATTTATGTCATCCTGGCTTTTCATAGTTGTCTTGTCCTATGACTCCATAGTTGGTTTATATGCTATACTCTGATTTTTGTCACAATTTTTTTTGCACTCAATTTTTATAATATTTGGTTGATATTTTGAGAGACTTAAATAGGTTTGTAATCAATTTATACTTAGTCATATAGCCATAAAATTTAGCACTTAAAAAGGACAAATTTAATTTTTAAAAAGAATGACAATTTTAATCGTTAAAAAGAAAGAACCGTAAATAAGATCTTGACTTTAAACCTTTCATCCTCTAACCTCTTTATCTATTGGTTTTTTCATCATTATTTCTTGATTTGATTGTGAATCTTGATTTACTATCTATTTATAATTTTTTTGAAAGAGATAATAGAAATCGCCAGTCAATTTATACAAATGTGGTTATTTTGCTAAAGATTCACTAATGGAATTATACCTAAAATCTAGGATTCACCAGGATTTTATAGTAAAATTTTAGGGGTTTTTTTCTTAAAATTATTCTTGAATCCAAATTATTGCCTTCTAATTACCAATTAATTTTATGTAAGAAAATTGAGACATAATGAGATGATATTTTTATATACTCACTATTAGAGTAGGTCGCATTGAAAATGAAACTCATGTGATCTCAAGATATATGAATGAATTATGCACTTCAATTCAAAATGAGTTTAGAATGATGTAATTATGTTCCATTGAAGAATATTATCAATGTGAGTTAAATGAAAGTTACGAGGACAAAGAATTAGGGACATAGGTTATTTTTTTCAAGAAGAAGTAGCTAACACTTCTCAAGTTATTGTTATTATGAAAAGAGGTAGACAATATCCTACCAATAAATGAGGAGGAGATCATGGATTCATGAGTATATAATTCAAATATAGAGAAATAGGGTATAATTTTCTTTATCTTCCATATGTTCAAAATGATGACAATAGTAGAAATGATGTGACAACAACAATGTCACCAAGTTTGCTTTCTTACATGCACACCAATGTAGAACCCTATTCTAGGAACTAGCATTTTCTCACCAAACACAACATGCTACATGTAACATTTTCCTAACCAAGGCATTTAAACTAGTTTTAAAATTCTTATCATAAATTAAAATAATAAAAAAACCAACAAAATATTTTTCATACTCTTGGATCAAGGGTTAAACTTAATATGCTTAAACATAATTCAAAAAAAAGGGAGGCATGGAAACAAATCAATTATCCTATCAAAATGATTTTCTTGCACATAAAATGAGTACACTCTCCAACACTGCAACATATTTTTATTTTGATAGAGGTGAATACAAAAATAAAAAAACAAGTAATTTTTTCTTAGTCATAATAGAAAGCATGCAATCTTATATAAAGGCACATTTCAATCAATTTGAATATATTTTATACATCTTGCCACCAAAGGCATTTAAATTTATATCAAACTTTTTCCTAGAAATTTAAAAATTAAAGTAATCAAACATTATTTTTCAAGTTCATAGTTCAAGATAAAAAGTCAATGTCATGCTAAACTTGGTCTCATAGATTGAAACTAAGTAGGTTTTTGTCCACATAGAAAAATGCAAGATGTTCTAGACAAAAGCAATCTCCCACCAAACTAAACTTGTTTCCTACAAAAATTTTCCACCCAAGCCATTCCAACTAACATTAAACATCTTATTAAAAATTGAAAGTAAAAATAAAACCAACGAAATATTTTTCATACTCATAACCCTGACATAATCCAAAAAAAATAAAGACATGGAAAACAAAGCAACCACCTCATCAAAAATATTTCCATACACCTTCCTGCACTTTAACTTTATTTGTTTAAATTAATGAAATGAAAGAAAGGAAAATAACCAACATTTATATATCAAAATAATAAATGAATAAAAAATAAATACTTAAAAACTAAAGCAATGCAATATTTTTGTATCATAGGAAATAATGAAGAACCATCATAGAAAGAAGGCTTACCTATAGAAACACTTAATTACCAAATTATCTCAAAGTAATAAGGCCTTACTCTCATGTAGATTATGACCTCATATATAGACTAATTTTATATCATACAAGTCTAATATGCCTTTCATTCCATCGTTTGGAATTATTAATACATAAAGTGAACCTTTGCATCCTTATACACAATAAAATATATTAAAAAATAATAGGGAACAAAGAATTTAACAAAATAAACATTGATGTATCCATCAAAATAGAAAGCATGTAATTTTATATATAAGCATCTTTCAATCAAATTGAGTTTGCTTTATACAACATCTTCCCACCATTCGTATTTAAAGGGACACTATACTTTTAAATAAAAATTAAAAGAAGAAACTAAGCAAACAAAATGTTTTTCAAGTTTATAGTTTGAGCTAAAAAAACTTAATTCTTAAGGTAAAATTTATCTCATAGATTAAAGTCAAGTTGGGTTTTTTACACATAGACAAATGTAAGACACTATTTTAGGAAAAATTAGTCTCCATCAAACTAAACTTGTTGCCCACAACATTTTTCCACCCAAACCATTCAATCAAGTATTAAACTTTTTCTTGAAAATTAAAAGTACAAAGAAAATTAGACACAATCCAAAAAAGTGAAGGTTATGAAAAAAAGGCAACCACGTCAACAAAATTATTTCTCTATAATTTCCTACACTCCAAATTTATTTTTCACATAGAAATAATGAAAGAATGGAAATAAACTAACATTTCTTTATCACAACAAAGAATTAAGAAAAAAAAATACTAAAAAAATAAAAGCAATACATATTATTTACATCTCAAGAAATAACGAAGAACTATAATAGAAATAATTTTTACATGTTCTAAGACGTGATTCCCAAATGCTTTCAACACAGTATTAAACTTGTTCTCATAGATTGAAACTTTATATATAGACAAAAAAAATCATACATAATTGATATGTTATTAGTGCCACTTTTTATTTGGTTTAATAACACATCAAGTAAACCTCTACATCCTTATGCATA
This sequence comes from Torreya grandis, assembly GCA_037957365.1. Taxonomy (NCBI): domain Eukaryota; kingdom Viridiplantae; phylum Streptophyta; class Pinopsida; order Cupressales; family Taxaceae; genus Torreya; species Torreya grandis. The sequence goes on along the minus strand of JARHVA010001555.1, from coordinate 722,462 downwards.
CATATAGTAAAAAAAATTAATTGCATATAACATAAGAATATAAATATCTGTCAATACATCGATGTCGATGAAATATCTGATATAAACCACATCGATGGTGACCAAACCTTATAATGCAACACGGAGCTACCAATACATGATACCCATCAAAAATATGAGAATTCAATCATATTCATTCTCCGAAATAAATAGTGGACTATTGATTAGGTATAGAGGTCAAAATTTAGTCCATTAAATGCACATTTATTAAATTAACTAATATTTTTAATTAATATAATATTTTTATTAATATAATAAATATATCATTATAGAATTTAATGTGAATAAAAATATCATACAACATTATTGTCCTTAAGTTAAATCTAATTTTAACTATTTATTTTATTTTTATTATATAGGTGAAGAAACCTTATTTTATTAAAAAATAACTACAGCCATCATAATATCATAACCAACATATTAAAAAAGGTTATAATAAATCAATTTACTTACAAATTGATATTAAAACACCAAATGTTTTAAAACACACTTTAATTTTTTAACATACATTCCACATAATAAATGAGGTTATAATGCACCATCAGTAGAAAATATACTCAACAATATGTACATTTAACAATGTTAAATGCTCAATAAATAAATTCATTAAATGAAAAAGTACTAAAAGAGTTAATATGAATATTATTGTATCCCATAAATAAATTATGCTTTACAATCCACATAATAGACATGAAATGTATAATATTGTACCATTAAAGGTAAATCTTGACATTTGTGATTCCAGTAATCTTAAATGATTTTTTGGTTGGTTTAATCAAAATAATATTAAAATTTAGTATGACAAGACACATGATAAAATTTAGGAGTCAGTATGTTAACTTCAATTTAAAAATAATAAATAAAATAAAGTTAATTTAAAAAATAAAACCATAAAATTATATTATATATTAAACTGGTATGTAGTTATTTTGATTAAAAAGTGTATCTACATTAAAATAAACAAATAATGTTACAACGATAATCATATAAAAAAAGGGAGGAAGAAGTCACACCTTATAAGTAGTCAAACTAAGGTTAAGAAAGCCTTAGGAATATCAAGTTTAAAAAAGGATCAATAATGACCACTCAAAATAAAATAGCACATCAATAATACACAAAAACCAACAAGATAGTCATAAAGGCATAGACCAATAAATAAAAAAATTAAGCTTCAATAACGAACATAGATCCGAAGGAGGTGGTGGAGAAGTCAAACCCTATAACTTGTCACCCCATCCCCCTTGAGCAAGGGGTATTCATCCATAGGTAAGGGATCTCATCCATCATTTTGCTAAGAATTATTATTTTCTTCCTTGTGTCTATAAAGTGAAAGTATCATATCTAGTTGTAGATACTTATCTTGTAGGGGAGCACCCAAGTTACTTTCAGCACCTCTTCCTCTAGAATAAATATGAGGCCAAACACATTATAGATATGACCAATGAGGGGGTGACTAGCGAGGATATAGGCTCGTGTGCATGTTCCTAAAATGCTATTGGTGCATGCCACACCTTGCTCATGAGGAGATGATTGTAGGCATGATAACTCTATAGGTTCTCATCTGATTGCATACTAGGCATTCCCCCAATGATCAAGCAAACATTAGAGGTGATTAAACTCCAGGGGAAATTTATTAGTCTATATTTGAATCTAGAGAGTGACATTAGAAATGACATTAATTTTATTAGTAACATAAAAATTATGCTCCATTTTCTCATGATTAAAACAAGCATAATTTATAAATTTATAGATTTGAAAAAGAATATTAGCACAAAATCTTTGTCAAAATCTATTGTATCTTGCAAGAAAAAGGGATGATTCCCCGAAGAAATCCATTTTCCATGTAAAGAACTCATCCCTAAACAATTGAAAGATGTTATGAATCTATTACCACACAGACTAAGTATGGGAGAAGAACCAAAAAAGATGTTTAAGAGTCTCTGGTTGACAACATGCTAGGAAAATGGGATTTGGAACCCCCATATGCTTAAATCATTCATCCAATATAAATCCCTGATAGAGAATATATCAAAGAAAGTGAGCCTTCTTAGGCTCAATGGGAGCAACCCACATGGTGTGAAATCTTCTAGACTAGACCACATGATTGGACTGAAGGATCCATCGATGATTGAGATTATCATCTTGAATATGTTGAAGGGCTACAAGATTATACCCTAGATGAGGGGAGTAACAAGTAAAGGGAGTGGCCATAGGCTAATACCAATCTTTCCACTAGGGATTAAGTGAATTTAATCCAATCTTGTGAAGATACTCATAAGGTTTGGAACCTTAAATTTTAGAAATAGACTCAACTTTTGCATTATTTAGATTAAATTCATTTTGAATCTACTGTCAAGGAATCCAAGATCGACTTGTTTTCCATAAAAAATCCTCAATGGTTTTCAAACCTTTCTTAAATAACCTTAATCCTTTGATCCAAGGGACCAAATCAAAGGGAACATTATGAAGATTCAGGTAGGGAGACCACCAAAGGGAATGAGAATTAATAGAAAGACCATTCTTGAATCTCTCCCCTATCTAGATGAGATGGGGTTTGAGTTCTCCCAAGCATTCCAAATGCTCAGAATGATAAAAGTATCATTAATTTTGATAGGGATAGGGGTAATGAGAAGAGTATAAATCCCAATGCCTTACAAAGCATACTTGCCACAAAGAACACCCTAAGAGATATAGTGAAAAATTAAAATATTCCATGTTTCATCGCCTTCCATTCCATAGATAACCCATTTAATGCTGAGAAATAGACCTTGAAGTTTAATATCCAAGATACCAAGACCACTTTCTTCTTTAGGTTAAAAACAAATATCCTAATAAAATATATGAAAGACTTTTTTCCATTTAGAATTATCCTAGAGGGAGTTTCTTAGGAGCTTTTCCAATCTACCATAGGAAACATTAAATGGAGCCCAACATGAAGAATAATAAACATGCATAACTACCAAAACCTTGGAGCAAATATGAAACTTACCCACCAAGGACAAAGGTTTAGTGATCCAAAAATATTTTTTTTCAACCCTTTGAACCACATTGGACCATAGCTCAAGAGGAAAATCCTGAAAATCAAAGGGAATGCTAAGGAACTTAATTTGAACCCCTAGAATAAGCAAATACCATTGATATCCCTTTGGCCAAGGGGGTTTGAGAGAGAGATTCTGGAAATAACACTACATTTTTATCCATTTAATTAAATATCCAAAGGCCAAACAAAAAATATGAATACAATCTATAGCATTCTTAACTACATATTCCTCTTCCTAGAGAGTGAGAAAAGAGTCATTAACAAAGTGACCATTTAGCAATTGACAGTTAGAATGAGGGAGAGAGATGCCTTTCACTAAGCCTCTAGAGGCATAATTATCTAGTAGATAACTAAATTATTTAGTTGTTAACATATAAAGTGAAGGGGATAAAGGACACCCTTGCTTGATAGACTTGTGAAGTTCAAACTAAGCAGATTGGGCTCCATTGATAGTAACACACAACCCAAAATATTGAAAAAGTATATTAACCACTTGAAAAAACTTGGGACCAAAAATGAGAGTTTGAAGCATGGATAAAATAAAAAGACACTCAATGTGATCATAGGCCTTCTCAAAATCAATCTTAATAAACATGGCCTTTTAATTGGAAACACGAGCCCATTCCATGCCTTCCCAAATACTGATGAAATTTTCTAAGATGTATCTATGTTGGATAAATCTTATATGTTCCCTTCTAATAATTAAATGAAGAATACTCTTAAGTCTGAGATCCCACGTCATAGAAATTATCTTATAAGAGACATTAAGCAGAGTAATAGGTCTCAAGTTAGTAATAACCTCAAAGTCACCAACCTTAGGTATAAAATTTGTGTTACCTTGGTTTATAAGAGGTACTAGAGAATTATTCAACGCTACTTCATAATAAACCTTGTGAAGATATGGACCCATAATATCCCATAAGGTTTGGTAGTAATCACAAGGGAAACCATCAATGCCTAAATCTTTATCAATAGCCATCTGCATTGCTACTTATTTAATGTCGTTAAGGGTTAGAGGCCTATCATAGGCAACCCATTGAACAGGGAAATTTTTACAAGGGATAGACTAAAGGCACTAAGTAAGAGAAGCTTCATGCTTAGGAGAATTGGGTTGGGCAAAAAAACCCCATGATAAATATGAATAAAATCTTATATAATGTTAGGGAGTTTGGTAAATCGAATAGAGCCCTCTTTGGAAGCTTTGATTCTATTATCAACCCTTCTATAACATAGAATAAAAAAATGCCTTGGTGACATTATCCCCAATTTTTAGCCATTACATTTGAGATTGAATTTGGGCCCCTATGGCCTTGTGTGCTTCCTTAATTTTTAGTTTATGTCACCAACAAGATGATTGGGTTTGTAAATGAACATTAAAAAGAGAGGCTTCAAGCTCTTATGATACTTGAAGGTATTCATGGTTTGTATCATTATGAATAGATCGATGAGAAAAGAGGCTTGCTTACCATAAGTATGAATAAAAGTAGTGGTGAGAGCAAGAGAAGCAGTCCACCACTATATCCAGCCAGAGTTCCCTTTGGGCCTAAGAACTAAATTCCAAATTCTAATTATGTGTCCAATAGTTCTCTCATGTTTAAGGTGAGTAGTATTGAAATTTAACTAAGTTGTAGCGGGCCTCACTTAAGAGGTAGACCACTTAATATTGAAGTAGATAAGATGATGATATACTAATAATGTATGAGGGAGAAAAAATACTAACCTAACATGAACATGAGCAAAAATAAGAGATCTTGTTCAGCTAGTAGAGCCCATTCTAGCTGTTGAAGAACATGATCCTTACTTTATAAAAAATTGGACCAAATAAACCAGGGAGAGGTTGAATCCTTTCTCTGGTGGTGTTTTGGATCAAACAACCTGAGTTTTTTGCATATATAAAAACATGATTCCCATTTTCTAGCACACCAATACATAAGAAGATGACCATCTTTGTCTTCATGAGATTCTACCATTTTAAAATACCCATAGAGGATCTGGTGGGCATTTAGAAGAGAATCTGACAACCATATCTAGATCAAATCTTGATCCACAACATCATTAGAGGCATATAGATTTACCAACCTAGTGATGCCATTATCAAATTCAAATAGAGTTGAAACAAAATGATGAGTGTGATCAAACCCCTGGGAAGCAATGTCTTGAGAAAGCTCGAGGGCTAAAAAAGTGATGACCCCACCATAACTAGAATCATGTATGGTGTTCTAAAAAATGGCCCCAAGATAAATTATTGATGTTACATTTTGTAGGAGGAAGCCATAGATCTTGACTTCTTGCAAACAAATAATTTTCATATTACTAAAAATTAATAATTGTTCCTGATTGTAAACATGTGTGGCAGATCAATAAGGCTCTAAACATTTCATGAATAGACTAGGAAACATCAAGGTTCATATCATTTTCCTATGTGATATTTTCAAGAGTAAAAAACTAATTAAAAAAAGTTTTGTACTTCATAAAATCACCCATCTGAAAAGGCTACCACTTATATGCTATATATTCCTCTTTGTGAGAAGAAGAGGGACTCTTAGAGCACTGAAGGATTTCATTATGTTCTAGAATAATCAGATTTCAGATTTTATTATTCTTCTAATGAATTCACCCCAAGAGGGGGTTGTGATAATTGATCTTGCATAGCTGAAGGTGGAGTATCAATAAAAGAAACCACCACTTTTAATGTGTGTATAATCAAAGGTGAAGCCTTGTTAGGAATAGTGGATTTTCCAATGATGGCAGAGGCACTATGAGTTGTGACTAGGTGATAAGCAGAAGGTTGAGGCTTACCACTACCTCTTTATAAATTATTATTTATATTTATGACTATGGTGTAGCCATCAAAATTACCATTCTAAGTTTTGACTTCAGGTCTACCATTTTTTTAAGGAGAAGAAGGTACAAGTACCATTAAGGGACACTCTCAGATCTTGTGATCTAAGGATTGGAACTGAAAATAGGTATCCAGTAAGTTCATATAGCGCACTTATTAAGTGAATCAATTATTTCTAATTTGAATGTCAATAGAATTTTTGACATCCTAAGCTAGATCCACTTACACATAAACCGTTTTTTGGGGATGGGCCATAAAAATTTTACTTGTTTATGGCATATGAAGCACCCTATGGGTTTTATGAGCTGGTCAATAAAACCCTGGAGGTGGAGAGGTAATCTATGAAATTCCACCTAGACTAGAATTTTTAGTTTTGCTTACTCTAAAACTTGAAAGTCTCAAGTTCAGTAAGAAAATGACACCAACGCATTGCATATGAACCAAAGGCCATGACTAAAAATTAATTTATAGTGATATGGGTTAGTGAATTGAAATAAGAAGAAACCCTTGGTAAGGTTTTGTATTCCTTATAGTTTCACACCATGGCCTTGCCAATGGTTATGAACCCATTGTTTTCAGAGGCTCTCAAGGGGCTCTTGCCAAAAAATAAGCAATCGTAGTATAATTCTAAAAAAAAAAATTTATTAAATTCAAGAAGATCAAGAACACCACTCCACCTTCTGAGAAGGAGAGGGACTCCTAGAGCAATGCAGGATCACTTTATGTTATATAGTAATGAGATTTTATTATTCTTCTGATGAATTCACCATAAGAGGGGGTTGTGATAATTGGGCTTGCATAGCTGAAGGTAGAGTATCAATAAAAGAATCCACCATTTTTAGGGTGTGTATAAATAAAGGTGAAGCCTTGTTAGGAATAATGGATTTTCCAATGATGGCCAAGGTACTATGAGATGTGACTAGGTGATAAGTAGAAGTTTGAGGCTTACCACTACCTCTTGTCAAATTATTCTTTTTATTTATGATAGTGGTCTAGCCATCAACATTACCATTCTATGTTTTGACTTCATGTCCACAATTTTCTTGAGGATCAATAGGTGAAAGTACCATTAAGGGACATTCTTGGATCATGTGATTCAATGATTGACATTGATAATTAGTATCCAATAAGTTTATATAGAGCACATGTTATGTGAATTGATTATTTCCAATTTGAATGTCAATAGACTATTTAAGATCCTAGGCTAGATCCACTTCCACACAAGTACTTTTTTGGAGATGGACCATAAAAAATTTTATTGTTCATGGCATATGAAGTGCCCTATGGGTTTTATGATTTGGTCAATAAAATCCTAGAGGGGGAGAGGTAAGCCAAGAAACTCCACCTAGACTAGAATTTTTAGTTTCGCTTGCTCTGAAACTTAAAAGTCTCAATTCCAATGAGAAATTATCACTAGTTCATTGCATATGAACTAAGTAACATGACTAATTATTTAGTTATAGTGCTATGGGTTAGTGAATTGAAATAAGAAGAAACCCTTGGTAAGGTTTTGTACTCTGTATAGTTTTACACCATGGACTTGCCAATGGTTATGAACCCATTATTTCAAGTGGCTTTCAGGGGGATTTTCCCACAAAATAAGTAATCATAGTATAATTCTAAAAACAATTAATATTTATTAAATTTAGACAGATCAATAAGAACCTTGTGAAAAAAATTTATAATGAACTTCCTCACTTGTTTCGATGTCATGGTCACTCTCACTCACACTGGCTTTCCCTATATCCAAAGATACAAAGATAGTGGCTACAAAAATTAAAATATGGGTACACCCTAATGCCCAAAGGGTTAATCACTGATCAAATCAATAATAAATGTACACAAAAGCTAAATCCTACCTAGATCTGTGACAAACCAGTAATGTGGCAATTAAAAAACCTAAACACTCATAAATGTAAAGCTCTCTCATAAGCACAAGTTTTGTATTATTATTATTATCAATTGGTGTGTAGTTTGAATGTGACCATAGAAATACTTTTATCTATATCTTTCAATTTGATAATAATTATATGATACGAGACTTAAAAATCACATGAATACTTTTAAGTAATTTTAATATTGTAAATATGAAGGATGCTAACACATCGATCTCAAGAATTTCACTTATGAAATTCTCTCTATTGGTTACCAATAACTAACATATTTATAAATAAATAACATCCACTTTAGCATACATAAGTAATATCTACCTAATTTATAACATCAAAACTATAGAGAAAAAATCATATAAAAATAATTCAATTTTAAAATTATTATATTAAAATCATATACAATTGTTAATTCGTACACCATTCTAAACTTTTCTATATAATATATATATATATATATATATATATATATATATATATATATATATATATATATATATATATATATATATATATATATATATATATATATATATGCCTATTCCCAAATGGGATGGAGAGGTTACAATATGCATGTGTTTTTTTGGTTCACATGTGGTTCATATGGCATGCATAAATTATGATACAAAAATAATTAAATTTTAAAATTATTATATTAAAACCATATACAATTGTTAATTCCTACACCATTCCAAGCTTTTATATATAATATATATGTACCTATGACCAAATGGGATGGAGAGGTTACAATATGCATGTGTTTTTTTGGTTCACATGTGTTTCATATACCATGCATAAATTATGTGGCCTTAGTTAGGGTTGTGATTATAGAATTATCTTTCATCTCTTATAATACTCATGTATAAAGATCAAAATATATCTCCATTCAAACTATCCCTATTTCCTCAAAATATTTGTTGGTATAAATGATACTTCTAGGTTACAATGAATTTAAAACCCTATTCTCCTTTAATATTATTATCAATGTACTATGGTATTTTTTTTCAAAAAATACTATATGTTTGATTGCACATGTTGTTGACCACTTTATCGAGGTGAATCCCGATGTGCATTTACCATTTATTATTTCCATGCACATATGTCTATATAGGAAATGTAAGTTTAGTATTGTATGCTATGAGACTCAAAATTTCTATGTTAACATATCCAAATTTAGAATATATATATATATACATATACACACAACTTTAATATGTGTGTGTACTACCTTGAAGTGTGTATTAATGCCATAAACTTTGGTATTTATGTCACTTATAATCTAGTGTCACAATCAAAACCTATCCACATGCATCTACCACTATGAAACCTATTAAGATATAAATCATAGATTGAAATTTAGATAATTTTAGAACCATATCGATGATCTTGGAAAGTTTTTGAAATTTTATGGATAGTCTTGGAGAAATTTTCTATTCCTATAAGACCTATAACACTATAATAGATGTCTCTTCCTTTAGTCACTTATCAACACCTTCTACCCTACTTACATATTATCACTCTTGTCTTCCTCCAAAAACCTAACCCTATCATTCTAGAATATATAAGGGTTGGTTTTGGGGGTTTGCATATTAGTGTTCATTTTTATCTATCCCTTCTTGTTTATTAGAGGTCCTGCAAATTAAAAAAAGATATCAATAACCAATAATTTATAATATATATTCAACACATGTATCCAATATTTTATAGATGAATAAAATTAAACTTCGGTGAAATTGACTTGTATGTCAACCTCTAATAGATAGAAATGGAAAATATGGAAAACGGTGGACGATTCCATCTAATTGAGAGGGTACTAAATAAAAATGAGGAAAACATAAAGGTGTATATGGGCCCATCTAACTGAGAGGGAGGTACCACTAATAATATTAGGATGATACAGATGGCCATAATAGGTGTGAAGACCATATAAATGGTCCCAACATAGGATAGGAAAATAAAAATTCAGAGCTACAGGTTTAGTAAGTACTATCCAGATGGAACCCAAAAAGGACATGGAAAACAAATATTATAATAAAGTATTTACATGGGTATGCATGAAATAGGTTTAAATCCATAAGAAACCACTACATCAGTCCAATAAAAATAATTTTTTAATAATTACCCATACATATAAAAATGTGTTTAATACTTAGCCATCTACAAATTTCCCCTAGAAATTTATTAGTCATAACATAAAATTTTATGGTACGGTTAAAGATAATACATTGAAGAGAGCAAAGTGAGAGAATCAATTTTAAGGTTTTATACTTCTAAAGACTTTTCTATCACATAATTGATAAAAAAATAGATATATGCAAGATTTTTTAATATTTTTATTGTACATTTATTTATCTGACTTGGGTTATCAATCTTCTCATTAGGAAGCTTTTATAACAATTTCTATATTAATGGTTTCTACCACTACACTTGCATCATTTGATATAGGTTTAACTACTGGAAATCTAAATGATCATGACGTTGAAGTAGGAATTTTTTCCCAAAGGTCTTCCACGAGGTATTAGTTATAACCCATAAACCCATTTACCTAATGTTGTGCTTGATTTTTTATAATTTGACAAATCATGAAACTAGTTTGAATCCTTCACCTTTATGGGTTACTTTATGAAGAGATACCCCTCTGAGAACTTGCTCAAGAATTGGGTTCGCAACCACTAAAAAATCCATGATATTAAGATTAAAGGGGTTTAAAATATGACTAAAGGTTTTTTACATTTTCAATTTTGCTAATGATGACCACTATAAAGCTATTATCAACCATTGACTCTTGTTCATTTTTAATACCTTAGTGTATTTTTCCCACTAGACAAAGGATTTTTAAGTCTATGAGAAATCTAAACTTAAAATCCTAGTCTATATTGGGTTCCTTAGTTTTTATATGCCACTTTGGGATTTATTAAACAACTCATCATATACTTAGGGTGGTTCATTTATCATGAGCAACCAAAGCTCTATGCAGATCATCCACAAAAGTGAGTTTGTATTGAAATTGAACTAGCCAAGGATTTGAAGGAAACCATTGACATAAAGATTGGTTAAAACCATTTCTCATAGTATGTGATTTATATTAACCTCCCAAAGACCTATTTATGATGCCAATAATTAGACCATAAGATTCAATAATTCTATTTAGTGGTTAACTCTTGATAGGCTCCACAAGAGGAAAATGACCCACAAAATAAGCCATCTAATTCCACTTGGGATAGATGGACATTTGTAACTAATAAGAAGAGTGATTCAAATTTTTATGGTATATATAGATTTAAATCTACTATGTATCAACACATAATTGGTATATGATGTAACTCCTCTAGCCAAATGACACTCAAGCCATGACAAACATCACCAATTTAGCACAACCTTTCTCTCACATGCAAAAATAAACATCCACTATTTTCCTTCATATACAATGGATTTATATGCCAAATTGTCATAGTCCCTTTCCATGGCAACTAATTTGGACACAAAAGATGATATGGTGTATCTTTATTTCAAAATCATTCTCAAATAGTCCCATAGTCCCTCTCCTTTAGAAGATGGAGAGTATGCTCAAAAGAAATTACAAACTTTCCAAATAGATGATTTTATGCATGGTAATCAGATAAAGTTTGTCTTATCTAACAAGTTTATGGCCCTCAAAGTCCTTGAGTACGGAAATGACACACACCTTGATGATATTTCATGATATTTTATTCTTGGAATGTTTGTGGCCTTACTGAACTGAATCTTAGATACACGGTCAGGAATAATTTTCAAATTTTTTATGGTATGAAAGTATTATGTTTACAAGAAGTTAATTTTTTTATTTTATTCTTTAGTTTATTACTCATACAATTTTTCCATTTATTCTTTTCCAGGTGTCCAATCATGAGCCTAAACATAAAGGAATTGTCATGTTTCTCATGCTATAACTTTTGTAGAATATTGTTTCTTGGGAAGATAACCCCACCCATCAGGTGGTGTGGAACCTTTTTAATTTTAACAGTTACTTTCTTGGGTTGGCCAACTTGTACGCTTCCAATGATGTCATTGAAATATTCTTAATTTGAATATTGTTGGAGGACTCACTCCCTGACACTCACTAGGTGATTTGTGGGGATTTAAACATGGTGGAATCCAAATAATACAGGGAAGGTCATCTCCCTATGCATTAGTGTGCAAAGGAATAATAAGCATGGTTTTATAATAATATCAGTATCTCTGATCCCCATCATTATAGGACAATATAGTCAACTTCCTCTTGATTCATCTAGTCTAACCTCAGATAATGTTCAATCAAAAATAATGGAAGAATAATATATATTTTATTTAATGTAAATCATATTTTTTTGTACATCAAGTAATCTTTAAAAATATTATAGAAGGAGGAAATTACTTACATAACCAATCAATGGGTAAAACAACCTAAACATAATTAACTAATAATAAAAATAAAACATTACATAATTAACTTGGATCATAAATGACCCAACAAACTCCTCCTTGATCCAAAGGGGTATACAAGAAAAACACTGGAGCAATGAATCTGAAATCATCAAATAAATTTTGAAGCAACTACAACTGGGGTATTATACATCTTGGTACTGACTAAAATTGATGCCACTCCATATAGAAACCCACCCTATGACTTATGGCATAAAAGGATGATGAACATGATCAAAGCCTACCCATCCCTTATGATTATCATACCATAAAATAGTATAACACTATTTAAGCATGTCCAACTACATCGATCCAAATAAGGATCCACCTAAAATCTCATCAAGGTGACAAAATTGTACTCTGTATGGCACATTTCCCTAATGTCCAACAAATGTTGATGACCTTTACTCAACACTGGTGGTGCTAACAACCCTTGTCAACTTGTACGGTCACCAATGATTGATCAAAGACCAACCAAATTCTATAAATTCTCTCCTTATTAGGAAATATGTGAGAAGTTGTGCGATGAGATAAAAAAATGAAACATCATTATCTGTTCCATGTCATGAATATCAAACATAGAAAGCCCAAAATGAAACTAAAATAAAAAACATAAGACAAAAAATGATACTATAATAGATCTTGGTATTGAGCCTATTAGCTCACACAAGATATTTGAATCACTAATCATTTAGAATAAGCTATCAGGTCCATCAGGACCATAGACCGTGACCATATATGATGCCTCCTAATCAGAGGAACTGACAGAATAATTGAAATAGCTGGAGAACCAGAAGATCTACTACTAGAATGATCTACATAATTGATGCAAGGGAATTTTATAAGGATGTCATCATGATGTAATTTTGGTTTTAGTCAGGGTAGGAGGTGTTCTAGAGTTGTTTTTGGTCCTTATGAGTCTTTACCAGGTGTCTAGTATGTTTAAAATTCAAACTTCATAGTTTCCTGCCAAAAACACTTACTCAAAATTTGAATTCTTGGAAGCCATTTTGAGGGATTATAGCATATATTTTATGATTTTTAGATATAGTGATATTTAATTATGAGTCTTATGAAAAGGTGAAGGGTTTCTAATACTTTGACCCTCTTATGACATGGTTTTGCATATTAGTTAAGCTGCAACCAAGGGTTTGTCCAAGACTCCCATGTGGAGAATGAATCAAGATTACATTATGAGGTTGTAGGAAGATATAAAGTTTGTGTTTTTAGTTTTAAAAATAATATACATTCTTGAGGTAGATGAAGAGCATTGAATAAAATAAAGCTGTTGATAAAGACTGTCTCTTCTTGTATTATTCTATGAATGGTAATTAGAGAGTGATAAATAGGGTAAGGACTGAGATAATGTATTAATGGTGAGTCTCTCTTATTTTTCATAAATTATTAATTATATATATTTAATATATGGTCTTTTCATTTACAATAAAGACACATTAACACATTGAGGAATATGGTTCACTATTGTAGTTTAGAGCAAAAACAAAATTTTGAGTTATATGAATTTACTTAGTGTCTTGATACTATTTGAAGATAAGCAATATTAATAAAGGTATATATTGTTTTAATATATTATAAATGAGGTTAATATTCTAACAATAGTCCATAAATTTTAATTTAGTCAGTTTAACACCTTGAAAGTGTGTACATTCAGAGATTCAGAGCAAGAACTTGTCTAGGTGTGTGTGTCTGAGATTTTAAGGGTATCGGGTTCTTGTAAATATTTGAAAAGAGTAAATAAGGATGTAAAAAAGTTGATAAAGGTATGAGGATTCATATTGGTCTCCATGAAGTCAATTAAAACCCTGATTTTTAGTCTATAGACTCACCTAGTCTTGAGAAATAACATAGTTTTCCTAAATTTTGAATACACTGAGGAATTAGGATGTGATTAGAGTTTAGAAACCATTGGAAGAGGTCTATAAATTTTTTAAAAACCTAAAAAAACTTTTTAGAGTGTTCAAGTCATCATAATTTTCATTTTATGCAAATTTCATGTCTCTCGAGCCTATCTAAGAGCCTAGAAGCCATGGAATAGAGTTTTGGTTGTTGGGAGAGTTTTCACCATACAAAAATAATGAAACTTGGTAATTGGATGTATTTGACTGACATTTAAAGGAATTAAAATATTTGGAACTTTAATCCCTTATTTTTGTATAATTTTAACCTATGGGTTTTCAATGAGGGCTAGATAGGCCTAATTGAGGATTGGGTTGGTAGAGAAATAGGGTATGCATAGGAAATGGTGCCAAATGGGAGATGGTGAAGTTATAATCCCCAAATGGGTTTTTATAAATAGATTGTGTTTTATTTTAAATATTGTATATCCTTCAAATCAAGGAGGTTTACCCCTAAATAAGGCTTGTAGGGGCTAAAGGTTAGAAAGGAGCTTGTGTGACGAAAGTGAGCAAAGAGATTGAAATAGTTGCATAAGTAGGGTTAGAAAAGAGTGTTATATGTAATAAGGATGTTTTGATGTGATTTAAATCATCTTTTTTCTTTGATTCCCCACATAAAGGTCACTTTGGCATTTGATAACTTGTGAGATTACCTTGAAGGTTAAGAAGAGCACATGAATAGAGAATGATATAATTGACTGAAGGTTATATGATGGTATGTTGAGAGTGTAAGGGTCGTTGAAACTAGTTTAATAGTGTCCTATATCTTTCATATTTTAGAAGTCAAAATAACCATCACAAAGCTACTAGGCTACACAATGTGAATAAGAACAAGAAAGTGTTATAGTGTTATGCATCATTTGGTATTAAAGATAGAAGATACCTTGGGTATAGGTAAAATAAAGAGATACAATGATTAATATTTGATATTATTCAATATTTTATGAATAGTTCAAGGAACAAGCAAGAGAAGAGATAAGGTGAGTGATAAAATTCAAGATAGAGTAGAGTAGGAGAAGGTAAGAAGCTAGTACAATTCATAAGAAGGTATGATTGTTTATGATTAATTTGATAAGGTGTTAGATGTATTTACTCAATTTATTTGAATTTGGTTATTAATTTTAAGAAGATGAAAGATAAGTGAAAGGATGGATAACCTTAAGAGGTGAAGGCAGATAAAATGATAGTGTGGCAAAAAATCCTAAAGCCAAAAAAGGTTGTGGAGAATAGAGAGAGTTATTGACAACTCAAGGAAGAAAGATCAAGATAGAGCTTAAGAAGATAGAGAGCAATCCCAAGTGAGGACCAAAAATATAATTAGGAGACTCCAAGTGAGTGTCTAAAGAGAGAGAAAAGGGAATAGAGGTGACCCAGGTGAGTTCAAGAAGTCAAGTTTGAAAAAGAACTTGTCAAGAAAGAGTGAAGAAAATAAAGGAAAGATTGTCATAAAAAAAGATTGTCATAAAAAGATGAACAAGATATAAAATGAAGAAGTGGATATGGATAACGAGATTGTTGAGTTGATAAAATAGTTCACAGGTATGAAAGAGAGACTAATAGAGATGTTAATGGCATGTAAAAATAATTTCAGTATCAAGATCAAGAAGAGAGTACATTGTGCATTCAGGGACAAGATGGAAGATAAAAAAATCTAGTAGGTAGTTATTCATATGAGATATCAACTAGAGGATATGATTGAAGAGTTTGAAAAATATGAGGACAGGGAAGATGGATGGTCAAGTGAATATGCAAACACAAAGTATTATTATTTTGAGGAAGGTGAACAGCTAAATGACATGACAAGAACATGTGAAGAAGTTCAAATCTTCATTGATAGCATATAGAGGAAGAGTTAATCTCAAAAGAACATGAAAGGTCTAAAGAAGTAAACAAATGTGTTGAACATTCTGATTTTGCTAATGTACATAAAAATTTGTAGGAGGTGGATGAATTAAAGCATAAATAAGATGAAAATGATGTTGGTCTAGCTTCTATGATACTGATTACAGACCATAAAGAGTTTGTACAATAAGATGAAGAATTAGAGACAAGCATTCAACCTAAGAAGACTGTTGCAGCCCAAGAAGAACATGACAAGTCATGACACAATCAATTTTTCTCATGTGAGTGTGTAAATCAATTGTTTACAAACCTATCTAAGAATTTGACAATGATTTATAGTAATGAATATATACAAGGGTTTATGGATAAAGTTAGTGATTTGAGAAAGTTTGTTGAACAAGACCAGGAGAGAAATGGGTTGATAAGTAAACAACAGGTCCATGAAAATCAAGAACTCGACTCACAAGACAATGTTCAAGAAGATAAATGAAAAGAGGATGAAGCATCGACAGAATTTGTGAAGGGAGATAATGAAATAATAGAAATATACAATCACACCCTTTTAAGAAGGAGGAACAACACAAAAAAATGTATGAACAACACAACAATGTGTATAAACAACACAATAATGTGTATAAACAATAATATAGGAGTCCACAACAATATGAAGCATGTAAGGAAAAATAAGAAATGGCATACAAGGTAGCATGGATATAAAAAATAGAAGTGGTGAAGGAGATGAGGAAAAAGTATGTCAAGACACCTACACATGAAGTCCAACATGAAGACAAAGAAGAATTTGAACAATTTGTAGATATGGTAAGATGGAATAAGCCTTCAAAGCATGCTCAAGACAACATGGCATATCTTTTATTTCACCCCATTGTGTTGTGTGAAGATATTTCCATCAAGGGATTGAGAAATTGAAGGTCTAAATGTGGGGCCCAAGTGTATGTACAAATTTATGAGAGATAAGTGGAAGTAGATCAACAAGGAGCATTGATCAAGTATATCAACAAGAGCATATGGGAAACATTTTTTAGCTTGGTAGTATGATGCAATGGCATCCTATAGGGATGTCATCATGATGTCATTTTGGTTTTGGTCAGGGTATGAGGTGTTCTAGAGTTGGTTTTGGTCCTTAGGAGTCTTTACTAGGTGACTAGTTTGTTTAAAATTCAAACTTCATAGTTTCCCACCAAAAGCACTTATTCAAAATTTGAATTCTTGGAAGCCATTTTGAGGGATTATAGAATATATTTGATGATGTTGAGATATATTAATATGTAATTATGATTATTATGAAAATGTGAAGGGTTTATAATGCCTTGACCCTCCTATGACATGGTTTTACATATTAGTTAAGTTACAACCAAGGGTTTGTCCAAGACTCCCACGTCGAGAATGAATCAAGATTCAGTTATGAGTTGGTAGGAAGATATAAATTTTGTGTTTTTATTTTTAAAACTCATATACATTCTTGAGGTAGATGAATAGAACAATGAATAAAAGAAAGTTATTGATAAAGACTCTCTTCTTGTATTATTTTGTGAATGGTAATTAGAGATAGTAATAAATAGGGTAAGGATTGAGATAATGTATTAATGGTGAGTCTCTCTTATTTTTCATAAATTATTCATTATCTATATTGACTAAATGGTCTTTTCATTTAAAATAAAGACACATTAACACATTGGTGAATATGGTTCACTGTTGCAGTCTGGAGCTAAAACAAAATTTTGAGTTATATGAATTTGCTTAGTGTCTTGATACTATTTGAGGATAAGTAGTGTGGATAAAGGTACAAAAAAAATTCATAAATTATAAATGAGGTTTAGAGTCTAAAAATAATTCATACATTTCAATTATTCATTTTGGCACCTTGAAAATGTGCACATTCAGAGATTCAGGGTAGAACCTGTCTAGGTGTCTGTGTCTGATATTTTAAGGGTATTGGGTTCTCATAATTATTTGAAAAGTGTAAATAAAGATGTAAAATATAAAATAAAGGTATGAGGATTAATATTGGTCTCCCTGATGTCAAGTAAAACCCTGATTTATAGTCTATAGATACACCCAATCTTGAGAAATAACACATTTTTCCTGATTTTTTAGTACACTGAGGAATTAGGATGTGATTAGAGTTTTGAAACCATTAGAGGAGGTATGGAAAGTTTAAAAAGAAATAAAAAAAATTATATGGTTCACGCCATCATAATTTTCATTTTATGCAAATTTCTTGTTTCTCAGGCCTATCTAAGAGCGTAGAAACCCTAGAATAAGGTTTGGTTGTCGGGAGAGTTTTCACCAAAAAAAATCATGAAACTTGGTAATTGGATGTATTTGAATTACATGAAAGGATTTAAAATATTTAGAATTTTACTCCCTTCCTACCATACAATTTCAACCTTTAGGTCTTGAATGAGGGCTAAATAGGCCTAATTAAGGATTGGGCTAGTAGAGAACTAGGGTATGCATAGGGAATGGTACCAAATGGGAGATGGTGAAGTTATAATCCCAAAATAGGTTTTTTTAAATGGCCTTAGTTTATTTCAAAGCTTTTATATCCTCCAAACCAAGGAGGTTTACCCCTAAACAGGGCTAGTAGGGGCTTAAGGTTAGAAAGGAGCTTGTGTAAAGAAAGTGAGCAGAGAGATTGAATTAATTACATAAGCAAGGTTAAAAAAGATTTTTATGTGTAAGAAGGAGGTCTTGATGTGATTTAAATAATATTTTTACTTTTATTATTCATACAAAGGTAACTTTGGCATTAATAACTTGTGAGATTACCATGAAGGTTAAGAAGAGCACATGAACAGAGAACAATATAATTGATTGAAGGTTATATGATGATATGTTGAGAGTGTAAGGATAATTGAAACTAGTTTGACATTGTCCTATATCCTTCATATTTTAGAATTCAAAATAAGCATCACTAAGATACTAGAATACACATGGTTAATAAGAACAATAAAGTGTTATGGTGCTCTGCATCAATAATTTTCCTTAGCTTTATTTTTATGTGGAAAACAGGGTCATCAAGAAGGACATATATATGGAAGATGTCTAATACCACCACATTTGAAACATTTTGGATATTTATTATCCTAATGACATCCATAAGAATATAAATCACTAAGAAAACCAAAGGAGTGAGAAGAATGCCTATGGTGATGTTTTCATTTAGAAGATCCTGAGGAGTGTTGATGAGAATGCTATGGAGACCATCTAGAATGGTATAAAGAGTGTCTCAGAGAATGTTTCAAAGAATGCTTATGAAACTATCAATATACATGGTGATGATCTCTATGATGGGACCTTTTCTTTATATAGAGAGCCTCTTTAGTAGGTGCACTCTTCTTCTTTACCAACTATCACTCATGCTAAGTCAACAATTTAAAAATAGGCTCAAATGTGACACCATTAAGTTTATCACTAAGTTGTAGCATTTCAATAAAATTGGTATATGTAGAACCAGGGCCATTCAATATGATATAAATAAATATGTTATCATCTATTTTTCCACTAGTTTTGTCGTATTCATGTTTAAATGTTTTCATTCAGGAGATCTATTCAAATACATCTTCATCAATGTTAAGCTTGTTATTAAGCAATTACATTCAAAGATCAATCTTCTTATAGGCAAGTTGTTTGTCATACAGATCTTTTAACACTTTCCAAGCTTTCCAAGAATTACCTTTATTGGATTTAATATGGATAATTACTTGAGTTGAACATGATGATTCCAACAAGGTAAGGGAACGTTTATCACACCTTTAAAACTCAAACAATTTGGCAGCTTCAGTTGCCAATGTGGTTTCTTTTTTATTATTTCCCATAAATAATTAAAAACAAGTGTGTTTTCCATATTCATCGACCATTCCTTGTAGTTTTTTGGTATTAAACATCTATTTTCAGAGATTAAGCTCACAATTTTTGTCATGGTGCTATCAAAACAAAGAAAGATATTAGGGTTTAGCCTTGACCCAGTAGATAAACTTTGATTATAAAGAGTCTGAGACTTGTAAAAAATAATTACACCTTACACCCTTATATCTCCTATTACACCTCTTTTAATACTTTGGATATACAAAACTAATTCAAAATAAATTTTGACCAAAACATATACAATCCCAACAGGTTTTAAACCCTTGACCATTCTTGCTTTAAGTGACTAACAAAATCATGTTATCCAACTTGCCTTTAATCAATTTTAGTGTAAAAAGATGACAAAAATAAGTTAACCTTGGTTTTTAGGATGGAAAATAGAAAATGAAAATTACATGGAAACATTTACCAAGTGATTTGTTTACTTTGCATGTAAATATGACACTTTCCTTTTTACTTATATGGGAAATCAAATCACCTTGATTCTGGCATAACCCATAAAATGATCAGTAAAAATATTAGTGTGTGTATTTCTCATGTTTTCCAGGCTATATCTAGGTATTTTATCTTTTTCTTAGTTTATCTTATGTGAGGATTTATTCCACATTACTTAATTAGGTTAGTTTCTAGTTTTACATTGCCGATTTATGTAAGGGCTTCATATTGTATTAATATGTCTTATTCTAAATAATATATGATCTACCTTGTTCTTGCATATCATATATGTATCTTCTATTGTGATATTATTTGTTTATAACCTCTTCAGATCTTAGATTCTTGGAATGTTTTTACCATTCTTAACATGGTACCAGAGCATTAGAGAGTTGTAGCCATCTATTAGTTTGTAATTTTTAGGTAATTTTATTCTACTTCCCCTTATCGTTCATACTCAACATTTTATTCCTTTTTTGGATTTATAATGGCATTGGAGTTTAGAGGAGAAGCACTTTTGTTGATAGACTAGATATGAGAGGCACTTGAGTTGGTGTGTTGGAGGGGAAGCGGTTGTGATAAGTACTATTTTTGTTCTTGTTTTCTAGCTTGAAATTCCAATGCTAAAAGTCTCCACTCTCAACATTGGAAGTTGGAACACTTCTATGTTTCATTTAAGACTGCATGAATTTTCATTTATTGACCAATGTTGACATGGAGAAAAAGGCATTGGAATTTGATCTGAGGTGCATTACCTTTTGCATTTGCATATCTTTGAAGAGCCTTTTCCAAACCTAGGTTCTTTTTTGAGGTGAAGATTTTATTTTTAGATTTGAGTCTTCAAATTAGAAATTGAAGACCACTGTGTGGAGGTGAGTGTTATGTTTGGAAGAAATTCAAAGTCTTATATATTGGAGGTCTGACAAGTGAGTAAGGAGGATGGATTTTGAAAGAACATCGGAGTCCTTTTATTTATCTTCTATAGGTGTGCATTGGAATCCTTGCAGGAGCACTAGGGTGTTCAACCAAGTCTACATTGACAGTGTATAGGTCTATATATTCTTTGTTTTCCCAGGTGCCATTCTTTTTGGTGTTGTGTTGAAAGCTAGAAAAATCTAGACATTGTGTTGAAGGAGGTGTTGGATTTCTTATCATTTGGGCATTCTCCTTTGGTAGCACCTATCTAGGCTTAAAACTCTATCTTAGAAAATCAGACAACTAGGATCCATTTATTTTTCCTCTTAAAACAACATTTTACTCATTTTTTGTATTTAATAGCTGTATTTTTTGCCTTAAGAGGAAACATAGTTCATTTATGTGAGCATAGGGGTCACCTGGCTAATTTTTTTCAATTTGGTTAATTTTAAGATGTTCATGGTTTGATTTTTGTTCCAATGAGTGGTTGGAAGCCTACCTTCATTTCCATTTTGGTCACTAAAATCAGCTTATAGTGTAATTTATAATGTTTTTGACCCATTTACAAGAATTCATAAAGCCTATATCTTTTGAACCGTAACTCAAATTTGAGTTCTATTTTTTCAAAAGTGTATGGTTTTCAATTGTCTATCCATTTATGTCATCACTTTTTAAAAATTCACAACTCTTATAAAGTGCCAAAATTGGGGGGATGGGGGGGCCTTACTACAATCTTTTGGGGGGTTATCTCAATGTTGATTTATGCACCCTTTTGCATTCTTTCTGATCTTTGGTTATTTACTAGCATGGCTTCTACTTATGGTATTGATCATTATGAGCCTTTGAATACACACAATTACCATACATGGAGACCTAGAATGGAAATAATCATAAAAGGCAAAGGATTATGGTCCCTAATGAATGAAACTCAACCACAATTCACGAGAGAGTTTAAAAAAAATCAGCACCAATATAAGTTTGAAGAGTGTATGTGTTTGATAGAGACTTATCTGAGTGATAGTTTGTTGTTTCATTTGGATAGGTGTGATACTCCATTCAAAATTTGCATCTTGAAGTGGAGCTTACTTCAATCAATCTCGATGACTTTGCCTCTATTTTAGACTACCTCACTAAGTTTAAGCATTTGTTAACATAGTTGAAGGGGAGTGGATAAGATTAAAATATCAAGAGTGTGTGTACTTGATTTTATCCGAATTAAGTGGTCAATTTCAAATCTTTGCTTCTACTTTTTTCTCTAGCATGGATGTCTTAGATGCTACATTCAAAATGCTTGATTTAAAGTTGTTTTGTGAGAGACTTACTAGGGAGGAATCCAAATTTTCTCACCTTGAGTTTTCCACCTCTCAAAAAGCATTAATAACATCACATCCTAAGAACAAATGGAAAAAAAGAGTAAGAAGAACATTCCTCCTCCATCTCAAAATGTACCTAAGCCCAACACCAACACATCTAAACCCAAATCATCTTCTAAATTCAATAATAAGTCTAACCTATCATGCTCCTATTATGGGGGGACTGGTCATGAAGAGTCTAGGTGTTTTAAGAGAATGCAAGCCCTAAAGGATGTCATTAGGAAACACAATATTTTTATCTCCACTCCATTTCATGAGTATGGAAAATCACTTATGTTGTTGGAAGATCACAATCACCTGTTTCAGATAGTTGGGTTCTAAATTCTAGTGCTTCACACCATATGAATTATTCCAATGAGTCCTTTATATCTCTTGGTTTTAGTTCTACTTCCAACATTGAGGTTGGATATTCTTCCTTTATTTATGTTAAGGTAAATGGTGACATACAACTAGATGGTGGCCACATCAATGATGCATTATATGTTCTAGATATCACCACCAATATGCTTTTAGTTTATCATATTTTCTATTTTGGTTAAGGCAAGATAGTGACTTTCACACCACATGGTGCTAAAGTTCAAGCATTGTTAAAGCCTCACACACTTATTGCATAGGATGTTGTTGATCATAGTTTTCAACTCTATTATTTTGAAGGTTTTGATGATACTCCCATAGGGACATGTTTGGTTTCTCATGCAAATTTTGAGAGTAGGCTTTGTCATGAGATATTTGAACATCTCAATTACAAATATTTGAAGGAGTTGAGCACTCATAGTATGGTAAAAGGTCTTCCTAAATTTTCATGTCTTGATGGATTTTGCCCTAGTTGTGAATTAAAAAACAACACTAATATCCATTTCATAAGGGTATGTCCATGAGATCTTCACCACGGGAGCTTGTGCATAATGATTTGATGGTCTTTCCTACTCCTTTCAATGAAGATAAGTATGCACTTAATTTCATAGATAATTTCTTGATGCATACTTTGTTTTGTTTTATCAAATAAAAGAGTAAGATCTTTAATCACTTCAAAATATTTAAGGCTTTGGTTGAGAAACATTATTCTAGCTACATCAAGAAGCTTCATATAGAGAATGGGGGGAGTACTTCAGTCGAGAGTTCTCTGATTTTTTGATAGCTAATGATATTATTCACCAACATTCTATTGCTCATACTCCACAACATAATGGCTTAGAAGAATATAAGAAACAAACTTTAAAGGAGATGGCTAACTACATGATGCATTCATGGGATTTACCTCCTATCTATTGGGTAGAGGTAGTTAATTATGCAAACTACATACCACATAAAGCACTTGAGCATTTGACTCTGGAGGAGGCTTGGTTTGGAACCGAGGCTGATGTCTCATTTTTTTGAGTCTTTGGGATCCATGCTTGGGAATTTATACCAAAGAAGAAAAGGAAAGCCTTGGATAAGAAGAGTAAACATTTTATTTTTTGAGGGTATTGTGAGGACATGAGAACTTATCATCTTTTAAATCTTGATAGTCATGATGTTCATTTTTGAACACATGTATAGTTTGATGAGAACTTCACATCTCATGACTCTTCATATTCTTCCATGCCTTCTTCTTCTTCTTTTTATGATTCGTCACCTCCTCTTGAGGATTCATTCTTTAAGGAGCTAGTTTAGGAGGTCCTTGAGGATGTTATAGAGGTTAAGGATCCTATTCTCACTAATGTTGCCATTATGGGATCATACTACAGTTTCTAAGGCAGCACCTTTTATACAAGACCTTCCACCCATTCAACATTATCATGCACATTTTAAAGGTACTAGAATTTTATGTCAGGCATTATCATCCACAGTTTTTTTCACAAGCTCATGGGATACAAGAGTGGGATGATGTGATGATAGATGAGTATTCTTATTTAATGAAGAATCATACTTGGGATTTGATCACTCTTCCTAAGGGAAGAAAGTTGGTTAGGTGCAAGTGGATTTACTACACCAAATATGCAGCTGATGGGTCCGTTGATAAGTATAAGGTGTGTCTTATTGCAAAAGGGTTCTCATAGGTTGAAGGTATTGACTACTCTAAGATTTTTGTCCCCATTACCAAGATGGATTATGTTTTCCTTGTACTTTATTTTATTGAATCATAGGGTTGGGAAGTATATCAGATAGACAATAAGAGTGCCTTCTTGCATGATATTTTTAGGAGGAAATCTATATGGAGCATCATGTTAGGTTTGTTCATGATTCTTCTTTTGTTTTTCGACTTAAGAGGTCTCTTTATAGTCTTAAATAGGTCCCTCGATCTTGGTTTGAAAAGATGGATTCATTCTTCTCTCCACTGGCTTTATTCACTACCACTCTGATCTCATAGTGTATATTTAATGTATTGGGGAGGACATTGCTATATTGGTCTTGTATGTTGATGGTTTTCTTCTCATAGGAATCTCCTCTTCTTAGATTTAGGCTGTTCAGTAGACACTTTCAACATAGTTTGATATGATAGATCTTGGTCTTTTGCACTTCTTCATTAGTTTATAGATTTTACAGTCAGATACATGGATTAATTTGAGTCAATAGAAGTACACCCTTGATCTTTTTCAACATTTTGGAATGGTTGATTATAATCCAAGTCCTTCTCCTTTTCAGTTTGGAATAACTCTCACTACTACTTGTACTACTCCACTTTGTGGTCCTACATTGTGCATGAAAATGGTTGGGAGTCTTATGTATTTGACCCATATTCACCCTGACATTTCATTTATAGTTAGGATTATATTTAGGTTTGCACATGCCCCTCATGACAATCATTAGCAGGTTGCCAAGAGGATTTTATGATATATGGAGACACTAATCATTTTGGATTACACTACACTAGGCGTTCTACTTAGTTCGTTGGGTGTACTGATTCAGATTGGGTAGGTTCTCTTGATGATAGGCATTCCACTTCTAGATACATATTTTGTCTTACTTCTTCACCTATTTTATTGGTTGTGTAATAAGCAGTAGGCTATTACACTTTCATCTACAAAGGCTGAGTACAGGGCAAAAGTTACAATGAATCAATAGGTTATTTAGCTTGGTCAGTTATTGACAGAGTTTAGATTCATGCAAGATCCACCTACTATACTTTGGTGTGTGACTAGAGTGCAATTCACATATTCTACAACCTGTTTGAGCACCAATAGACCAAGGACATTGAGGTACATATGCAATTCATTCATCATCACATTCAAGATGGAGTTCTTAACTTGGAGTACATTCTACTTCAGAAGTAGGTTGCATACATCTTCATGAAGCCTTTTCAATCACCTCATTTCCTTGAGTTGTGTGGCATGCTTGGGGTTTCAGAAGTTATTTTTGGGGGGTGTTCATGAAGATATATTCCTTCTTCATTTCATGAATACATATTATACATGAGTACCTTATCAGGCTTAGTTGTCGGGACTCATACTGTGGATATGCCACTATTTATTTTTTGGCTATTGTTAGCCCCTAGCTTCATTGAGGGGTAGCAGAGGGGTGTTGTTAGAGTATGTATTTATCATGTTTTTTAGGCTATAGCTAGGTATTTCCTCTTTTTCTTAGTTCATCTTATGTAAGGATTTATCCCACATTGCTTAGTTAGGCTAGTTTTAAGTTGCATACTTATGCAAGGGCATCCTATTGTGCTAGTATGTCTTCCTTTGGATTATTAGAATGTTTTTACCATTCCTAATAAAAACAAATACAAGAAAACCCTACTGTGCCATTGTTTGGATTTGAGAATTTTTAGGCTATTTTGTATTGTTATGATGTACAAGTCTCTCCTATCTTAGATCAGATTTGGAGTGATTTTGATAGAATCAATCTTTTAATGAGAATGGATTTGCATTGCTTTGTGAAGGAAAATAAAGCAACATATAATAATGCTTCTAGTACACCATACAAATTTCTTATCTTCTTCCTACGTCAAGGTTGTCATATAAATTTTATAATGTAACTCAAAACTCTGGCTTCTTTTTATTCTTCGCACACAAAAAAACTATTTCAAACCATTATACACCATAGAAGTCTGCATTTGGGTTAGATTCACCACCATACATGTGCTAAAAACTAGATTTATTGATTTGTTTTTGTTTTCTTTGTCTTATATTTCACCTTATGGGTCTTGTCTTTAATATCAACATATCAAACTCCAAGCATTCATTACAAAAAAAATATTGTGTAAAATAATTTACGCACACGTCGAGGTATTATAAAAAATAAAAAAATACCTCAGCGGTATTGCCTTTTACCATCCATCATATTCTATTTGGTCCTCATATGCTAACCAAATCTAATGAGAATATTTCTTATGTCTACAATTATCTTGAATCATGATTCTTATAGACTAAAACTAAGTTTTCCTTCTATCATTGTTTGATTGGAAATAATGGAGGAATAATATATATTTTATTTAATATAAAGTTTTTTTTTTTAACATCAAATAAGCTTTTAAAAACTTATAGAAGGAGGGAGTTGGTTACAAAACCAACCAACAAGTAAAAAAACCTAAACACAACTAACTACTAACAAAAATAAAACATTGCATAATTACCTTGGATCACAAATGACCCAATAGATAAGGCCAATATAAAGTCATTAAAATATTATTTCATGATTTACTCATGGAGTAAGATTTTTCTCTTTTTTTAGCTCCAAGAATAGTCAAGTTTTGGATATTAATGATGTCATTCTCTTGGACCACCAACCCATACACTTCTAAAATTTAATAGAACTCCTCTCAAGCTAAAAATTCTAAGTCATAGTTTTACCTTAGCACATCTCATCTTAAGCATGAATGAACTCTTGGTCATATCAAGCAGATATGGAAATTGGTGCCTCAACCCTTGAGGGCCATAAAATGGATTGATTGGTGGGTTGATTCAATTATGTGGACTAACACATTTTTACACCTGTATGGTAAGCAAGTGGCTATATTTCAACAATAAGCTCACGAATAATCATTCCATGAATTCCATAGGTTTTTAAAATAACTTGGTCATACTCCACTCAACACTTGTCTTTAAGCTCAAGTTGCTCAATGGAGACACAAACTCAAGATTGAGGAAGCATACAAGGCTTTGGGAGCTCAAATCTGAGCCATAATGTATTGGTCGATAATAGGGGATAGGGTTAATAAATAATTATTTGCCATTCTCCATTATAAATAAGCTTCATACCAAATTAAAACCATTTAAGATGTTAATGTCAAACTTACAAAACTTCCAAACATTTTGCAAGCCTTTATTCATCATTACTAGGTGTTTTTTTCACTCAAACTTCCTCCTTGGCTTGTGAAGTGGCATTTTTACGATGTATTCAAGTTATTCCGCATAAGTTTTTTGAACCCCAAAGAATTGCCTATAATAGACCTCTTTCTCTAAATGATCTCAATAAAGTGGTCATATAGATGGATCTTTATAAAACACTTAAGATTGATAATTTTCCTTGAGAATTTATTAAGTCATATGGTATATTGTTGGTCCTAATATCCACAACTTATATTTTGAATATCTTTTTCCAATTCCTTGCACACCTTCATTAATTAGGGAAATATCAAGTTCATCTTGAAGGTTAGAGATCCCAAAATTATTATGAATTGGAGGCCAATAACTTTTATAAATGTCAGAATAAATATATATATATATATATATATATAAGAGAGATAAAACTACAAACTTTATGAAGATGGAACACTATATTACAAATTTAAAGTTAAGAATGTGTAAAAATTTAAAAAATAAATAATTTAAAATAAAATAACATTTAATCTTGATAAATTTTTAAATAAATGAAAATAATTTTTTTTTTTTTTTTAAAAAAAATATACAAAAATATAATTAAAAAAATATAATACTAAATAAATATATTTTTATATAGCTGTAATCAAATATTAAAAATACATAAATATAAAAAGAAAATTATAAATATAAAATATTAATATAATTTATATTAAACATTAGTATTTATATTATTATTAATTTAAAAATTCTTTTTATAAATTTAACCATTATTAATCAACCTAATAAATTAAATATAATAATTTTTTTTAAAAAGTTCAATAAAAAAAAAATATATCTATTCTAGCCTGACGAACCATCCGAAAGGATGAATTTAATTACTTATTACTCATGAAGGATGAATTTAATTTACTATTGCCGATTCCTATGTTGATATGGTAATGTATTTATTTGCATCATTTTTTTAATTAAAAGGTGCACCTTATTTGTATTTATTTGCTTCATTTTATTACCATGAAAACAATCTAGTGAATACACCATAGTGCCGATCAATAGTGATTATAATTTTTACTTTTTTGATGATGGTATCCACCGTTGATTTTTGTGTATTTTAATACACATTTTTCATTTATTATTCAGCAGCTTACTTTGCAAAATAATTAATATATGAATTAATGCACAATCTACTGTTTGTTTTGGTAAGGAAGCCAAATCCTCATTAATGAAGTATTCATTGTTCTTCGGATGTTAAACAATAGATTTGTTGACAAGAAAATTGGTAGAAAGAAATAAATAATGAATAATAGTCATGTGGAAATCTTTAAGAGTGTATGCACAAACAATCAGGTAATATAAATTGAAAAAGTTAATATTTATATTTTGCAATGGTAATTCTCTGCTTTTGCACTCCAAATGATTGAATATTTCTTTTTCCAGTGATTTTAGTAATTAGTAGTTGTAATTATTTCACTTTCAGTAGCATTTTCTTAACCATAGAGTATATTGTCATATATAATCTTACTGCAAAATTTTGAGATCATGGTCATCCAAGTAAACATGCCCTGTAAAGAATCGATGATTATATTTTATATTGGAGATAAAGATCTCAATTTCCTAGTTTGCCAAGCAATAGAAACACATTAGACTATGTTATATTCATATATAGTTGTATGAAAACAAAATGTCAATTTAGATATACCCCAATACACAACCGTGTCTAAATGACATGTCTTTGTTGTGGTCATAAAAGCTTTCTAAGAGGGATATATAATAGTGCTCTTCCCAGATCCACTTCCTCCCATCACTGAAAGCAACGTTTCCCTTTCCAAAAGCAACAATATTGGAAAATGATTGCCCTAAACTACTATAAAACCAACCATTCTTTATCAACAAACAGATTGTAACCAACTTGCAAAGATTAGTTTGTATCACATTTCATGTATCTTCAATTCTATTAAGTAACGAGAACTTGCAAAGGATAGAGATTGCATGCATTTTGCCAACTGTAGCAGAGAAAATGGCAATGAATGTGTTGCCTCCATCTGTTTGGCCATTTAGTGCATCCTTTGTACCACAATTTTTTTTGTGGTTTGTAAAACTTCTATATAGAAATGTAATGCTTTATTTTCTCTCACAAAAGAGTAGAGTGTCTTGATTTGAGAAATACTCTATTACATGTTACATTACTTTTTCATAATTCAATATAAATACTAGTTTATTACATTATAAATCAAGTGGACAATTACTAGTTTCACTTATTTTGAAAATTATTCTTGGTTAAATTTAATTATTTGATATCATTTGATTTTGATAGAATATATTTTTCTAATTGTAGGAGTATAATTGAAGGAGTCATTTAAATGTATAATCAATGAACGTAGTAGTTAAATTGAAGGAAACGAATTTAAGCAAGTACTTGTTCAACATTATAATTTAGTCAAAGGAAACCCTAATTTAAATAAATATATTTATTCAACTTAATAATTTTAGTGAAACATATTTTAATTTATATATGTTTATTCAATTTATTATGACCTACTCCTTAAGAACAAGATATCTATATCCCTATCATTAAATTATATCCAAACAAAAAAATAAAAATAAAATCCTTTAAAAAATTTTACTTTAACAAAATAAATTTAAAATAAATCTACTTGTAATAAAATATTTTTTTTTATGTTTTTTACCTTACATAAAAATAATAATCATTTTTAATTTAAAAATATTTTTCTTCCAAATTTTTTTTTAATTCAAATCTAAAACCCATGCTAAGCGATATATGAAAAAACATTTATTATTAAATCCTCACAACCATTAAAAAAAAAAACTTACAACATCATGAGATGTAGTAAAAAAAGATGTCTAAAACTTTCTTTCTTCCCAATAAAAGTACATTGAAAACTTCATTTCCTCCCAAAAAAAAGCACATTGAAAACTCTGCTTTTGACGTCTCCCCTTTAACTCGTCAAAGATTCAAACTAAGACCAATTATATCCCAATAAAAAAATACAATGTTAGTTAAATTTTATTGTAAAAACCAATAATATAAAATGATATTATTTCTAAAAAGATTTAGACAACTTTATATTATCTTCAAAAAAAATTCTGCAATGAATGATTAACCCAACATTTAAAATAAATTATATTTTCATAGAAAATTATATAATGATTAACAAACTTAATATTTGAAACAATCTTGGAAGTTGCTTTCTTTTCATAGATTTGAATTAAAACCCCAAGAAATGATTCAATGAGCCAATAAAACCTTTTTTTATTAAATTCAATCTAATAACTTAATTTATTTCCATATCACATCAACTTATAACATCACAATCACATTATTAAAATAATAATAATAATAATAAGAACATATTGTTTTGAATACTTCTTTAAAATATAACAGAGATATTATTATATACCCAAAATTACATTATATTTTAATCTGGTATATCAAAAGACACCCTTAGATTTCATAGTTCTTATAATAAAACAATTTCCTTTGTTCACAAAGAAGCCTTGGATAACAATATATAGAAAAACTTTTGAAACTAGAGGCAAAACTCTAAGACCTTTACAACCATACATTACATGCTCAAACTAAAAATGAATAATATTTAAGGTTTATCAATACTTTCCTTGCCTACGGTATTAAAATTTCCTTTGTTCACAAAGAAGCCTTGGATAACAATATATAGAAAAACTTTTGAAACTAGAGGCAAAACTCTAAGACCTTTACAACCATACATTACATGCTCAAACTAAAAATGAATAATATTTAAGGTTTATCAATACTTTCCTTGCCTACGGTATTAATTTGAAACCAAAAATCTAGAACTTCTAGTTACAAGGAATGAGCACAAAGTTGCAAGAAAAATGCTTAACAAGAGCAAATCACATCTCATTTTTCTATGCCAAGTTTTAGGGCACTTATCAGTGATACCCTACCAGTGAACTATCACTCCCTTATCGATGATAGCATACATGTCATTTGTGATGTGTTGGTTGTGATACATGATCAGAACAAATCAAATATTGTTAGTGGTATTATTATCCTTGTTCAAGCACTTTATTTTCATCTCGTATGACCTTGGTTTAATTAATTATGATTTTGGTTTAGTCTCCGGTCATAGGTGATTGATTTGACCTATGACACTCTGATCAACAATTTTCACTCAAACATAATTCTATGTTTATCATTTGAATGTATGTATTTATACCATATTTTGCATGTATCGTTATTCATTATATAAAGTGTATATATACATATGCAAAGACTAAATAAATGAAGAAATAAAAACTAGTTTCCGGTCAAATGAATTAGAGGAAAATCGCAAGTGAAGGAATTGTGTGGATTCAAGTTAATACCAAATTTTCATAAACTGCCAGATGTTGATGATAAATGAAAAAGAATTAAAGGTCGATTGCTCACAATATGTTTGAGTACACAAGAATCCCAAATAAGCGCAGAGATTATTTTTGATGCGGAGGTCAATCTTGAGTGGAGACATATTCAGTTGGATATATCAATCAATGATAAAGTGTAATCGTGAGAATCAAACTTTACTTAAGGAGCCATGCATGCCAAGGTTGATTTTGGATGATAGTTTTATGTGACTCGAGTTTCAGTTGAAGATATAAAAGTATATAATTTAATTGGTCAGGTCAGATATAAGGGGGGGCAATGATCTTGACAGATGGATGGGATTGATGGCCTTCACGTAATACTGGTAATCATCATGTCTAGGGTTCAAACCTCCTGAAGCAGCTTTTTCGTCCAATAGGATTAACATTGTTGCCATATCAAGTTTTGTTCTTTTCTTTTCTCGAACTCGGCCCAAGAAAAACACCACCACTATTATCTTATCTCAGTTGTGTCAATTCAAACAAAACTTTAATCTAGTTCAATCAAGGATTTCAATGGACTTAGCCCCTTTGCACTTTCAACAGACTACAAATATATGTTTATCTCCATGTCTAGACATGACATATATATAATTTATATGTATTGTGGTTGTGTTTATTTTTAGGATGAATGTGAGAATGTAGAAGGAAGAGTCTATGAACTATGGAGAATGGGAAGAGAAAGAGTGGGGTGATGGAAGAAAAGAGTAAGGAAGGGAGAGCGGTATATAGTAAGGAGTTTGCCCCCATTCACTACAATAGTCTATAAAAGGAAAAATCATGAGTAGAATAGTAAGTGCTTCATCTTTCTTATGTCAATTATAAATTTTGTTTGGATACATTGTTATTACTGGTTTTAAGACTTGAACTGTCAAACACTTATAAAAATTACCAATCCATGCCTTAATGGATTTGAATCATTAGTAAAATGTTTATTTGTCAGTATGAAATGTAGGATCTTTAGGGATTTGTCCTTTATGTATAGGGGATTATGTAGGATTCATTATAATGTGTAATACCTTCAATTTGAATCCTTTTTTAAATTTTGTGATTATAACATTGCTAACATCAGATCCAATAGTTGATCAGTGAAATTACTAGGTATTACTATATATTGTAGTCAAATAGTTATGTTGTCCTAAGGGCGATATCTGTAGAAGTAAACATTCTAATTTTTATGAGTGATAAATATAATACTTGTTATAATTTATTTTCATTACACTCCTAATTTATATATATACTTGTTAGTACCTAGCAATATAGGTAACATTCTTTATACACCCATTAACGTGGTATTATTTGTTTGTTATTCCTATTACATACATAGGAGTATTTGTATGATAGTTATACATCAATTAGGGTATAATAAAGTGAATGATTGTTTTCTTATATGCTAAGCCTGTTGTGGCTTATACCTATAAAAATTTAACCATGTATGTGGTGATAAAATAGATACCCAAAGAATTACACATATAGTGATATCTATGAATATACTAGGGTTATCTATATTTTGATTGTATATTTCGATCTAAAAGATGTGAATTATTCATCATATAAGATGTAATGGTAACCTTATATATTCTGATCATCTGCATAAACATGGCTCTAATCTTTTGGTATAATGTAATCCAATTAGTGGTAAGATGTCTAGGGATGTGTTAAAAATTGAATATGCGTATCCTTAAACCTTGTTATGATCGTAATTGATCTATGATAACCACACTACATATGATGGCATATGACTTATATAAGTATATATAGCGTGTCTATACTATTATTATGGAAACTGGCAAGATTTTTTGAATTATCATAGATGTATGATTGTTAATTTCTAACATTGTCTAAATCGAATGTAGTGAATGAACAAGATTATCTCACAGATATGATAAATGAAAAGATATTATAAGGCTTATGAAGAAATCAACAAAATATGTTTTAAAAATGATTGAATTGTGGTGATACATAGTTTGTGTTATTTTAAAATTATGGAAAATGGGTCAATAGAGCCTTTCAATAATTTTATTGGTTTTAGGGGAAGTCAACCTAACCACTCTGGGAAATGTCAAAATGATATTTGTTTCTTAAATGTAATTTTGTACAAATAATTTAATTGCATTTAAAAATTATCTATTATAATTAAGATAATATAGACTTTTGTTGTCATATTTAGTTGGCATGGTTTTGCTAATGTATGCTTAATTATATTAGATATTACATGTATATGTTCATAATTCTTAGATTAGTTTATCTGAATGGTGAGCTTATGCTTTGGATTATTTATCTATTATATATTTTATGGGGTCCGCATTGATTATACTACCCAAGCAACGAGATGGTTTGTTGAGCCTGTTTAGCATCACCAATGATAGGTATGGATAACTCGATCAAGTGATGTGTTATGAATTTGACTGATTTGGATGATCATATGTTATTTAAAAAATTTAGTCAGAGTAATGATTAAAATAACATTATCAATTCGTATGTATGATTTGCATGTTGTGCGATATCATAATAGAAACATATTTTTCTTTATAATATATGTCATGTAGTAGAATCTTACAACACATAGGGGATTATGTAGGGAATCATTGGTCCGTGGTTGGAGTGGTAAAGAGCTTGGATGATACTCTTCCTGCCCCACTGCAGTACATTTCTGGAGACAACACTTGAGGTTATCAGAGATACCCAAGTTGGTGCAACTCAAACTTGAGAGAGGTAGTTATCTTTATATTGTATATAAGGCTAAACACATATGAAATTTGTAAATGTAATATTATTTTACATGAACAGTCATTGTTGTATTGTGAGATCAGTCGTAGTTATGTCATTATGTAGTTAATAAATACTTGTATGTATAATGTTCATTTAGACATGGTAATTTATACATTTTTTTACTAAGATAAAACTGCATATGCTAGAGATCGTGAGAATTTTTGCCATGTACAATTATTTATTTATATAAAACTATCTATATGTATAGATGTTATGTGAAAATGTACATCTTGACGTCGTAGCTTATGTGAGTTTTGATGCAAGTTATATTATTTTGAGGCCTACTAAGTCTTCTCACTATAGTTAAGGAACATGGTTATGCTTACTTATGTATGCAATTTTCCTGTAATCGCGTATGCCTTTTGTAGTCTAGTAGAACTACATCTAGCCCTGATTCTGTGTATGTAGGTGACATTACAGATATGTATGGTAGTTCAGGGAATGAGTGTGGGCATAGGAAACTAACCTTGATAGGTATTCCTTAGTTATGACATCTACTATAAATGCTAGTGAAATAAAATAGACTTTATGTAGCATAATATTGTTATGCAACCTTGTCGGCAGGGTCAAGTTTGTCGCATCTTGTAAGGATGAAAACTTATATGTGGTATATTTCTAGAGAAAGTTAATTATGTAAGTGTCTAGACATTTCTAGAATAACATAGTGCATCGTGAGGTGTGCTTAGAGTTTATGTTCTCTTTGGATTGTTATTGAAGGTATACTCAGATATTATAATTCTGACTTTCTTTATTATTATGGTTGAGTGTAAGATTGTTGTTGGTGTTGAGTTGGATACTCAAACACAAAGACTTATGACAATATGGGATGTCATAGAGTTTAACCATAAGAAAAGTACCCAGATGGTACATATTGTATTCATTACGTCTTGACCCATACCTAAATAAATATATATGTTATAGTTATTAATGTTTGGGTAGAGTGATCATAAACTATGATAGTATGGGATATCATAGGATACTTCAGCTTAGATATATATACTCATGTGGTACATACTATAGTTGTATATTTGGACTTTCATCTAAATTTATTGTTTTAATGATTTTGTTGGTTATTACTTAAATAATATATTTATAGTAGTTAGCAAGACAACATGTATGCATGTGTACAATCTTGAAAGTATTAACAAATGATAGGTTCAATTGTTATTTACTATATGACTTGCTTTGTTTTGTATACTTAGCTTACTTATATGCCTAGCATATGAATTTATTTGGAACTAGGAATGTGGATTCCTTCATCATTGCTATTATCTAGGTTTTATGTGAGAGTGCTTGGGTAAGCACACAAGCTTGGATTAAAAAAATGTTATGCTAGAGTGTGTCACTTAGCTATGGGATTAGACCAGAGCTTTAGAAGCTCAACTGTGTTATGAGTAGTTTGTTTCTTATTTGGCTTAGAGTGTCAATCCCTTTGGTGGTGATGTCTCGTGGAGGAGACCATCACATTGGAAAGGAGAACTACATCAGACCCTAATTTTGAGGAGCAAATATGTAGGCTACCCAAGATTGTGGTGAGGTATCAAGTCTAGACCCTTACACTAGGTTAGGATAGACTTGATTGTATACCAATTCATGTGATTGGTTTAATTAGTACCAGTACTTAGTGGGAATTCAGATTGTGCTAATGTCCCTAGTGAGATAGTAAACTTTATGTGTCATACATTTTATGCTATTGCTCACAGTATTGGAATGTTGGAATTGCTACTACTTAAATTTATTGATTTTATGACTGACTAAAGTATTCTAGCAACTGTAGTTGAGTGAATGTTTAATATTTAGTTTTTTTTTTTTTAAATTGATTTTTATAAGTTCAACTAGTCAAGTTGTTATATGTGGTATCAGAGCTTAGGCTCAAACTATAGGACTTAATGAGTACATTAGTGTTTTTTATTCTTTCTATAAACTTAGTGACATGAAGTATTACACTAGTATTTTGGATTAATAGCACTTCAATGCAAAACCATGTCACACCACGATTGGAGTTTTGTGACTTGATATATCTTGTGAATAAGTATTTATTTCTCTTTTTGTTATTGAGATAGATTATGATACTATACTTATAGATCTGGTAGGTAGGTAGTGTTTTGGTAGAATTGAGTTGCGGTGTTTTCTTTTCCTCGATGAGGATATGTAAGAAGTTTTGTTTTAAGACATTATCTCTCTACTTTCTATTTGTAACTTTATAGAGTTACTATTTTATCTAAAATGTAAACTTGACCATGAAAAGTGGCTAACAATAGATTTATTTTATTTATAGTTGATTATAATTAGTATGTTATTATCTTCCTTTGTTAGACTAATATTATTCTCTTTTTAAAAACATGTTGTCATGAAGAGTAGTATGTGTACCTTTTTGCTGCGAGCAATTAAGGTATTAGATGTACAGAACATCTTGGTAAGGGTAGAGATAAA